>JANHGN010013346.1:16390-30438 GCA_024605025.1 Megaceryle maxima
GTTGGGGGTGGGGGGGGGTGGTGTTGTTTTTTTCAATGTGCCCTACCCATTTGGTCCAAAAGAGAGAAGCCATTAAATGCAGTATGGGTCCATTGCAATCACAACACAAAGGGCAGTCTTTCACTTCGTAGAAAGAAAACTAGCACAGATGGTGAATCAACATTTTGCAGGAAAATCCATGTGCTTCCACATTAATGAGACATGGGTTAGAAGAACACAGTATTATACACTGTCGTCATTATGTCAGAAGTGATTTGTTGTCCAAGCTTAGGTATCCAGATGGTACCAAAAATATTCCAAACTTTCTATAAGCACAAAGCTTTCACTATAATTAAAAAATGATCTCAGAAAAATATACTGATTTCTCTGAGATTTCTCTGATTTCTCCAATTCACTTTTAACTGCTGAACATGCCCTGTATTTTTGTTGCAGTGCTACAAGAGGGTGTATACGCACCAGAAAACCTCAAAAGCTAGAGATGGGGAGCAACAGCACAGGAGAGGGGAGCTGTGCAGAACCATCACATACTGAAAGACCAGAGAAAATGGAAACTGGCAAACCGAGAGTGACACTCTGCTTCCCTGGTGGATCCACTGGCAATGTCTTCAGAAAATACCTGGTCTCTGGATGTCATGTCACTGAAGCAAAGCTAGGGAACTAGATGAGCCATTGTTCATAGGGTTAAAAATGGCTCAAACCAGGAGCAGTGACTGCTTCTCATTCAGATCAGGTTTAACCCCCTCCTCTCATGCTGGGGTTTATTCACATTAATGCCAAAGCAATTGAACTTTATAAATAAGACCCATTATTAACACACTTTCCTTTCTGATAGGAGCCTCAAAAATCTTCATAAAAGCTTGCAGTGAAATAATTGCTTTCCTTTCACTTCATCTTAGCAGACTCCCACAGGTTTGACTGTATTTTATCTCTTCGAAGCAAATTGTACAGCCTCTCTTAAGAGGCTCACCTTTAAAAAAGCAGCCTAGAAAATACTGGGCTAAATTTGACATGTTTTTTTCAAAGTCAGGGAAGGGTTTTCTGGAAGAGGATGACACCTTTTCTACTCAAGTAGATGGGAAATCTGCTGCAGAAAAACAATGGGGTGGGTAGGTAAAAAAAAAAAAAAAAAGAGAGAAAGGAATAAATTGCTAGAAAGTATGGGGTGGCAGGATTCAGTCTTTAATCTGACAAGTATAAGTGAGCACTTCTGCCTAAACATACCTATAAGGGATCTAATTATTTTCCTCTTTGCATTGCTACAGGTCTGTATTGTTTTCTAATGAAGCCCTGTATTTTTAGGTTAGCTTCCAGACAGTCTCTATGCCTTATGACCAAAAAGCTAACAAGTTAACAAAGTAAGAAAAGCTGATTCCTTTCTTCATCAATGCATTTGCCCTTCAAAGTGTCTTAAGCAAATCTGTCTTGAATTTAAAAATCTTATCATCAACCATGTAACAGACAGTGCAGTCCAAATTGAGATTCACAGCCTGGTAACTAGGGAGCAGGCAGAGGAGGCGGCTGCTCAGCTGATGGATATAAATAGTAAAATCCTAGTCAACAGGATATTATTGTTCTTTGGGGTTCCCAAAGAAGCCTTAAGCAATGGATCAGCTCCCTCGCACATGATGATCGCAAGTCAGTGCCCATGTAGAGTGGGGAGGCCCTGCCCAGGGAAGACTTGAGGCTATTTCGGGAGTTACCAGCTCTCAGCACTTCCCATGCTCCAGTGGGAGGAAAGATTGAGAAAGTGGGGTTAATGGGCTCAGCAAAGCACGTGTCATCTATTAATTCCTTAACATATTAATAACTTACTTCTAAGAATCATGAGACCATATAACAATGCTTTCCTCTGTTCACACCATGAAGCCAAGCCTATATGGAGACCACCAGACAAATATCAAAGAGCTTCAGAAATTGTCAAAAGAAAACAAAGCAAAGAAGTCTTCCAGGCGCTGGTCAGAATGGCTTATTTATCGAGCTATAAATCCACAAGACACTGGCCGGAACTGGCTTCAAGCAAAGGCAGCTTACACTCTCAGGTATTGCAAAGCTTCCATTATAAACTGCATTTCAAGGTGAGGCAATTAATTGCCTCATTCCTCTATAACCTTTGCAGAAAAGAAAAACAGAATCTGATTACTCTCCTATTTCTAATTTTGCTTCTATTAAGTCTCAGATTTCTTTCTCTTGCAGAACATGCCCTTAAAATGATCCAGGGCAGACAGACATCTTTAGATAGCTATCTCTCTACATCCATATAGGATTAATGTGTCTCATCCGTGCCCTAAACAAGCTCTCCCTTGGTTTTCCTCTCTACCCCACTGAGCTCTTTTGGATATATATACAAGGGAGACAGTTTCAGAACAAGCATACAGTGCTGCTCTATGTTAAAATAGCATTTGGATGAGTCTGAGAACTGAACTGAAAAGTATGATTTGACAGCAAGTTCAGCCTGGGCTAAAATTTACTCCGATTCATTTATGCATGCAAATGTAAAGATTTTATTAGCATAGATTCCTCAGAGAAAACAAATTATAATTCCTGGAGATGTTCATAATGAATTTTCCCCTTACAGCTTCTAGTAGAAAGTTTTTTTTCCTTCCCGAGCTCTGCTTTATCTCCTTTCTAGCAACATACGCTCAAACCAAAGCGAACAAAACTCCTGGAACAAACTCGGTGAACTGGAAGCATAGTAAGAAGAGGGAGCACAACTGATCTAGATTTAGACTGAGGTAATTGCAAAGCACTTGGAGAAAAAGGGTTTACTTGAAGATGATAGATAATAATGGATAATCAACATGAGACTCGAAAAAAATACATCTTCACAAATAGGGAGAACTAGAAGCAAGCAGGTTGATTCCACTCCACAAATATTTTGTTCTTCTTCTATTAAAAAAATGCCCTAAGCCAAGCCCAAATGAAATCTGACTGCACTTGGCCTTCGTAACAATTGATGTGCACTGGAGAGAACATCAGTAAGTATGAGCAAACTCAGAAGCAATCTACCTGCCACCAAACATAGGAACGCCACATGCTGGGACAAAAGATGAATTTGTAGCTTCATGTGAATTACCAAGTTGTAGAAGTTTATGATAGACAAGGCAGCATGTATGTAATACAGTTCATGTGAATTGCTAGATGACATTGTTAGCTTTTGCAGCCAGATGGTAAAGGGGAGAAAAAAAAAGATGTGAAGAGAGGAATTTGGTCAGGTAGTTAGAACAATCAGCTTGGAAAGAAGAGACCAAGGTTCAAGGCTTGCTCCACTAAAACTTTCTATGTTCACACACAGAAAAGTATGTTGTCAGGCTGTCTGTATAATTTTGGAATAAATTCTCTGGGTTTTATGTGCCTTTGATCCCTAACCCTAACAACTAGAGAAATACATCAAAACCATGAGACACTCAGTGTCCCAGCTAAAATGTGTTAAAAACACATTTCCATTTTAGTCAAGACAAACACAAAGCAGTTGGAAAGAAAGCCTATGCACATCAGTATTATCTGAGTACCAGTATGCAAGCTTGGGCCCTTTCTGTAAAGCCACAGTTATTAAATGCTGCTTGCATATCCAAAACAGCCTCGTCTTCCTGCAAGGATACAGTATGCAAGAACATACATGTGTAGCAGGATCAGCATGCCAAAATGCACTGGGCAGCCCACGTCAATCTTTTTGTCACATGGACACCACGTTAGCACATTCAGCTGTGTTTTCCATGCAGCTCCTGAGAGGCAGCCTGTGTTTAGGCTCCAAAACTGATCATTAGTGTGATAAATGAAATGAGCGGAAACTTTGGCTCATAGAGCCTGAACGGCAGCAGTTCTGCCGTCAGTCACTTGTCTTAAGTTTTGGTTCATTAGTGAAATGAGAATATAAGAGGTCAAGTGAACATTTGGTTCATAATTAAGTGCCTGAATGACAAAGCTGTCTACTGACTTGAGTGACGCAACATGGGGTCTCATCTGAGCTTGCTGTAGGCATCCAGACCACCTCTGCTACTGACTTTCATCATCAGTCTCAGCATAAAAGTGAAGGACTCAATATACATGGAAAAACAAGGGCATCCTGCATGAAAAGAAAAAACAACAAAAAACCAAAACCAAACAAACAAAAAGCCAACCAACCAACCAAAAAAAAAAATCCCAACCCTGTTCTAGAGCCATCTGTGGAATAGACAGTGAAAAAATGTTCAGACCTCCCCTAAAATTAAAGGAAGTCAAGGATTTGAAAGTATCTGGGGTCTGACTGGTTGAAACAAAATCTGGCTATAACTTGCTGCATTAATCAGTTTCCAAACAGTCTTGAGAGACAGATGGGTATCAGCTTTCCAGATCTCCCCAGCTACATCTGGATCTCTCAGCACCCGAGGATGGCTGCTCTCAGTGATGTCTGGGACTCAGTGGGAAGCATGCACTGTCTTTCTCCTGCAAACACAAGCTACCATCACCAGGGTCACAGCCACTTCCAGACTTCAGAGTAGTCACACTGCTGCGACCTCCAAGTTCTTAAATTAATATAAACTCATGATGAGCAATACTGTCAACTCCAACGTTACAGACAAAGGATTTTATAGTGTTCCTTAGATGCATTAGCAACCAAAACATGGTGCTCCCTTTTGATACAGTTTCTGAAGACAATTAAATCTCCTGTCTTCTTTGATCCTTCTGATAAACACAAAATGTTTTAAAGTTTTGAAAGGCCAACACTGAATACATCAAAAAGACCATCTACCTTCAAAGGAAAAGAAGCAGATTAGTCAGAAAAATTTCATACTGTGTCTTCTAACACCCAAGGTTAATAATCATATTAACTTCTGGAAGAAGGCTGAGGACAAGTTCTTTTTAACCAAGATTAGTTTCCTTAAAAACTTTTTAAGGGGCAAAAATGGAAAAACTCACACAAGAGTCCCTGTAACTTGAAATCATTCCTTGTCCTGTATCCAGGGAAATCTTAAAAGACAAAAAAACCCCAGAGACTAACAGGAACTAAATAAGACATTAATCATCGGGGCCAGGAAGTTTCCTACCCAGTGTGGAACCTGAGAACAAGGACAGTGACCAAATGCTTCCCATATGAGGGAGGCTGACTTAGTACCTTATCATAAAGGGAGAGTCAATGAGAATTTGTCTCTGAAAGCCCATCTTGTCATTTGGGCAGGATTTTTATGATTCATGAATTTTAAGTGTCACATGAAGGTGCTGGCCACAGTCACTTCTGCATTATCATCAGGTTTCTGAGGACCATGCAACTGGGATCAGGTGCTCTGCTTTTTTGTGGTTCTACCCTATTTGCCCACTCATGTTTGCCTGGTTACTGTCCCTAGGAAAACAGCCCAGACAGATTTGTGGCTTTTTCCTTATATATATATATCCCAGACAATGAACCTGAAGTGGACATTTCATACTATTGTTATTTATAAATACAATATTTTTATTAAGTTATAACTGCAGTTTATGTTTACCATGAACATCCGTAAGAGCCAGAAAGCTTTAATCACATGCCCAGATGCAGTCATATGAAGGATCAGTTTTTAACAGCTATCTTCACTGGCATTGTTTTCCTTTGTCACAGTGCCAGGAGTCTCTTGCCCTTCCCATTTTTAACTGAGCCAAGAGAAGCATAATCAGCCCTTGGTTGTGAACTACACTGACTGCATACGCAAAACACCTATTGATACACATCAAGCGGTTCTTTGCAAAGACTAAAACAAAATGGCAAAGTACTTCTGAACATTAGTACACAACAGAAGGACAGCCCATGCACACAACCAGTCCCTGGGTTTTGGCAGCAATTCAGAACTTCAGCTGGAGTCCCTTGAAATGGACAGTTCAGGCTGTGATATGACTTTCACAACATATGAATAACACATGGATGCCTGATCATCGACGGATTTATTGTACTGTTATTTGGATTTCTTTTAAAAAAACTTAGGAAAAATAGGCTAGAGAAATATAGCTTACTATAAGCACTTGAGAGTTTTGGGGGACTAGCAAGATTAGTGCACAAAAGAGACATTTCACAGGTTTCAGAAGTACTAACAATTGAATTATTCTGAGGGACAGGTCCAAAACAGTAAGACCTGCCATGTTACAATTAACAGTGATGGTAAAGCTGGGAAGGGAGGGGAAAAAAAAAATGCACATAGGCAGTTTATTTGAAGTTCTTTTTCTCCCCTTTAAATATATTCTTCCTGGTGCAACATACAAAAGGCTTTCTTTGAAGGGCTCTTTGCTAACCTGGAAACTGCAACTGCCTAGCCACATTGAACAACAGGCACCTGAGAGAATTTCAGTCCTTCTGAAGAACAATCTCAGATGCAAGACCTAAATTTGAGCTTCCACATAAGTCTGGCTAAAATGTGAAGCAGCTGCCCTGGGGGTTCCAGTATAAGAACAGGAGCATTGTGGCATTCACCATGATGGCAGTCAATTATACACGCGACACTGTTCACAACCAGGTTAACACAAGAGTCTCCAATCCAATCGGAAACAGAAAACGGACAAGTCCAGTTGCCCAAAAAAGCCAAAAATCCACTAGTAGAGACAAGCAGAAAATTATTTTGTGCCTTCAGACAAGATTTGGCCTTCTACTTAAATCCCTATGCACATGAAGGCACTGGTGCTGCAATCTGAGCTACCTGGGCCATTTCACAGGTAGAACATCCCTGACTGTAGCAGGGCTCTGGATGGACTCAGACATGTGGAGCATGACTGGAGCAAGTAAGACAGCACCACAGTCTGTAGAATATCCACTGCAGAGCTGGACTCTGGCTTTTGTGTAAAACTGAACACACCACTAAATGGCCATGTCTCCTGGTAATAGACACCGTGTGAGAGCAGAGGCTTCTTTGACCAGTTTGGGAAACTACAAAATGCACTCATCTCCAGTCTTAATTAGGATGGGGTGAAGATCCAAAGGGATACATGCATTAAAGACAATAAGGATGGGAATATAAATGTTTCTACTTGAAATTAATCCTATGGCACATATCTAGTGAGCATTATTCTGTAAACAACTAGAATTACACTACTGAAAGAAAAAAAAAAAAAGAAAACAAACTCCATAATGAAGCAAATAAAAAACACTCGTCTAGAAAGATCTCATTTCTGACTACAAACAGTAAAAGACAGTAACATATAAAGTAAAAAAAAACCCAAACAACAGGGTAACTGGTTTTCAAAGATTCACTGGGAATTACACCAATATATATCAGGAGTAACTTTCAAGATATTACAGCATAAAATATGTTTTTATATATGTCTGAATTAGTGAAAAATAATTAACAAAACCCCTTGAAGTATTACACTATTTCAACAAATACGTATTGAATCATGTCAGTTAAGTAATGGGCATAGAGATTAGTTCTATTTTAAGAGGTTTTGATAATGTATTTTCAGACTTATTGGGATTTCTGGTTTTGTAAAGAAATTCTGTCTGTTTGCAGGTTACATGTCCCCAGGTATTCACTTTGTAGACATCCAACCTATTGCTATTATAAGCCTCCTTAGAAGATGCCAATTTACACTTGAGTTTATGGCTATAAAACCTCAAACTACAACTAAAACAGAGTTCATATGCTGCAATTATAATGAAGTAAAATCCATCCTGCAGTCATCCACCTACAGCCCCTGTATTTAGCTAGTTGGAGAGAGATAAAAATAGAGTATCAGGTAAATAGACATGTAAAAAAGACATTTCTTAAAAGGTACTGTGATGCCCTTCACCACCTCAGCATTGATACAGATGTGATTGCTTAGCAGGTAATTTCTTCTGAATATATAATTTTGAGATTCTTTAGACTTCTACATAACAGACAGATAGCCTTTGGCTCTTTCCCTTCTGACATATGCCCTTAAAAATCATTCTTCAACAAGACTAAGTTTAAACAGCATAGGACCTAAACAAATAATGTTCAAATGGACACTGACAAGCCAAAATGCCCAAGATTCCTCCTCCTATTCCAATATAAAGCTGTCTTTAAAATGGAAAAAGGAAACCAAGTCATCCCTTTGTAGTATTTCAAAGTAAATGTTACACATACCTCAGGATCCAAGTGACATAACCTTGAAAGTGTCTTTAGGAGAAAGAAAATTGTTTTAATTTCTGTCCAAGATGAGTGGACAAACCAAAAAAAGCTGGAGAAACTATGAGAAGTACATTTTATTTTTTTAATCAGCACTAGTTTTAACACAGTGTTTTGAAGACTGTAATGTTTAAATTAATACCAGTCATCTTCAAGCAAGTGATATGGTCTGTGTCTCCAGCTGTCCTAACACCAAGGCTGGTCAGTGCTTGAACAGCTCACCAAGGGGAGAGAGAAAGGTGATGTTGGCAAGTGACAGATCAATCCCATGCCTCGAGTCAGGTCCACACTTGGATGCCAAACACAGTCCCTATTACTATAAAGTCCTAATATGCAGGGGTAAGAGTTCATTTGACTGCGGAGCTACTGGGCATGATTTGAATTTGGTGTAATTTTATCCATGCAATGGGACAGAAGGCCCAGACTTCTAATTTGTTCTAGAAATTAGGCACTGACCTTCTTAAAGCTGCATGCTGAAACATGTAATCTGTACTTTACCTTGCCTCTCACTGCTCCTTTATTTCACTGCCAGGGTTTCCTATGTCTGGAGCAGGTAAGTCTTCCTTCCATTGCTGACAAAAACTGTCTAGGTATGAGAGTGCCCTTACAAAGACAATCCCCACCACCAGAAGACTTGTTTCTAGCATTACTGTTGGTTTCTCATACTTGGATCTCAATCTTTTTTTGGAGGTTCATATTTATAACTTTCAGGCCTATTTAACTTTACTTTTATATAGAACAGGATCACTTTGTGGTTCTACAAGGCTTTGTCTAAGGTTCTCTAGGCAATTCAATTTCTCTAAATATCACCCTAATCTACAGAGAGCTCCAGTGAAATGAACATATCTAGAGGCAGAATGAAATCCTTCCAAATACAGCAACAAGTTATGGAAGAGTTAAAGGAATGAACAGTTACAGCACCTTACTTTTGCAGGATCACTGAATACACTGAAAAAGCTTTCCTTCTATTTGTAAAATTGCCTTATGTTAGAAAGGCACGTTGAGCTACAGCAAACAGGTTGAATGCTGCTGTATCTTGTAATTAAAACAAATGATTATACTCTCTGTAGTTAAGTGCAGAAGTCATAAGGATTATGCTACCTACACATAAACAAAAATACAGAAACATTTTCAAGACTGACTACAGCACCTGCCTTTAGTTGTCCATCAGAGAGGCCTAAACCCCTCCAAGTAAAATAATGTAGATACTCTCACTGCCAGAGTTAACTTTTATGAGTATTACCTTTTAAGACATAGGTTTCAGGACGTGTTCCCTCAATGGAAGATGAGATTCCTATCAATGACAACGGTAGTTACTACTGTCCAAAGCTTATAAAAATCTAGCTCTTAAGGATCCAAATGGGAAGACAAGCAAAATCAGAGAGTGCTGGGAGTACATGACCAAGTGATTCACTCACTGGTACAAACTAGGGCATGAATGGGGAACTAATGGGGCTGATATTGTTCAGTTTATTACTTCCAGCCTGTCACCATTTTTTTTTTTTTTGCATTATTTCTGACAACACTAAAATATATTCCCGCACAGCCCTGCAACTATGTTTGGAGGCCGTGTAACTCTCAGCAGAGCAAGCCTGAGACTTAGGAAATAATTTAAATCTATAGAAATCAAAGAAGAAACTTCTAAGGATTTCTGTAGATTCTGGATCAAACCCATAGTGAATAGCAAAATGATGAGTAGCAGGACTTTGGACCCCTTGGCTGACAGAAGAATGGTCAAGTTCTACCATCCAAACCCATGTACTCTATTATAAATATTAGAAATAAACTGAAATATAAGAAACCCATCATTATTTTTAAATAGTGATAACAGCATTTGTTTGCTAGAGATGGACAAAACATCTGTCTGCACAAGTACTCATTGTCATACATTTAATTCCAAGGAATGTAAGGAAAGATATGTACTACTAAATATACATTCAGACTATTGCAAATCACAGGACCAAAATATCATCTAAAAGATAATAATTCCTGCTGAGCATGTTGCCTCTTTCTGGTGAGTGCAATTCACCACATAAGGGAGTATATATTTTTGATGATCCTAAATCAAGCTTCCAGTAGGGAAAATTTTAAAATATTCTTGTGTTGTAACAGAATGTTCCTGCTGGTGTTGTAATGAAAGAAAGAGGGGAAAAAAAAAAAAAAAAAAAAACCATCTCCTGGCAGGAAATTAATTATTAAGCATCCCACTGCTTAACGATGAGCACCTACATTATGTGCAGGCTTCCTATTTCTCTCTTTCAGTATGTGGAGAAATTCACAATGGAGAATATATGAACAGAACAAAGAGCACAAGAATATCAGTTTATTAAATTGCATTTAGAAACTAAACAGACCTGGAGTGAAGAACTTGGTTTGTGCATCAGCACACCTGGTGTTTACTCCCTCTTTACATGTCCCTCTCCTCTATCAGATTGTAACTTCTGCTTCTGTTCTCTGGAATTACCTCTGTCAAGAGTGGAAGCAGTGCTCCTGGCTTTTAGCATCACTTACCTGCAACAGCTTTGAACTGTCACTTCCTCTACTGAAAAAATAAAATGGAAAAATCTCAGCTCTTGATGGAAAGGAATAATAAAGCCCATTATCATATGCCCATGTTGGTATCTCCAGATCTAATTCTGTTTTTAAAACCATCCCCCCCCATCCCAGATGTCCAGTCCATTCAGTAAATTTCAGCCCTGGCTGTCAGTTTTAGTCTCCCTGTGAAAAAGCTGAAAACCTCACCCACACATGCCATAGTTTCACCCGTCAGTTACATGACAGAATATATACTTCCTGAAGCTACTTCTTCACCTGGCATATGCACTTAGAATAACTCCAAAATTCAGTGGGATCATACCACTGTAAAGAACCCCCCTGGGAGCAGACAATTCCCAGTAATGGGCA
Source organism: Megaceryle maxima (assembly GCA_024605025.1). Classification (NCBI taxonomy): domain Eukaryota; kingdom Metazoa; phylum Chordata; class Aves; order Coraciiformes; family Cerylidae; genus Megaceryle; species Megaceryle maxima. The sequence continues at coordinate 27,376 of JANHGN010013346.1, forward strand.
TCCTGGATCCTTCCTGGATGTGGAACTACCAAATTAGAGAGGGAAGATGCAACAGACTGAAACAGCATATGCCATCTTCAAATAGCATTTTACGTCAGTAGTGCTCTATAGCTTAGCTAAGGCATAACGAACAACTTTTTAAGAGAAATGAATAATTTTAGCTTTTTAAAAAGTAGGCATAAAGGGTATGGAAAACTGCTACAGCAGATGGTTATATGATGCCTGCAGTAACTTTAATACTGAGTAGGCTGCTCAGGTGCTAGTGGTACCATTTCTCATGGTCATCACTACTTGGACTCATCTCCTTAGGCTCTTCTATCAGCTGCTGGGCAGGATGGCTTAGAGGCAGCATGACAGTAATGCCTCTATCTGCCTTCCATACCTGAAAGGCCTCATATTTGGCTGGCTCCATTTATCAGCAGAAGTCTCCATCTCTGCACACAGACATGCCAGTATTTTCATGTGTTGTTCATATCTGCAAATATTTAGCTGCTGCCTCCCATCCTCTCTTTACAACATAGTCCCTCTTGGGTCTATTTATATCATGGGGTCCCCAGAGACTGGGAAGTACCCTCGCATATGTAAAATGTCCCATTGAAAAAGGCAGCATTCTGGAATAAGACAAACCACCCTAAATGGTAGGTTCTATTAAGATGGTCTGGCAAAGAGCATTGCAGAAGCAGAAGATGCAGCAGCAGATAGGGACTCTCACCACCTGAGGTCTTTCTTGTGGCCCTGAGCAGCAAGGCCCTGCAGAAGCTCTGCTGGTGCTGCTGGAAAGTCTGCACCATCCTTGGCTAGTTTTTCATCCTAGACTCATGACTTCCTAGCACATCAAAATGGTTATTGATTCTGCAACTGAAAGACAGTGATACTAGCAGTGATTCAGATCGCATTGTTTTGAGAGAAGAGCATGAATTTTTAATTATAAATCAGAAGCAAGTTTAAAGACTACATATGAACATAGAGCATATGCTGCCATTTTACAAGTGATACTGAAAAGAAGCACCATGCTTTGCCACCGAGGTCCCGAGTGACAAAAATCACACTCTTCCAACTATCAGACTCACCATCTGTAAAATGTTTTTCAGCTCCAGAAGATAATGTGAAAACTATGTGTTACAAATCATATACACTGTGATAGGTATTATAACTTGCTTTGGAGCAGCATCTTAGAAGAAAAGCCTTTTCTCTTGTCTAATAGCCCACATGGGGCATTAAACTTCTTAATACACTAGTTAGTAATACAAGCAAGATAACAACTAATAGATCTCTCAAATTTCTTCCTGGTAAGAAGTGAACAGGAAGGTTTCTTCATGAATATCATTTTATTCAAAGGATTTGGCCCTGTAGGATGACAATCTCCTATAGGAATTTTAGAGAAGGCTGTGTACATCTGTATAAATGCATTTACATTTCTGGAACTTAAAATAAGTTTAACTCCTTCATACACAACTGACTGAGAGGCAAATCCAAAAACATGGCTGTATTTTAAAGAACAAATTTCTTTTCTATTCCTTCTCAAAAAAAATGCCTATAAATTAAGGATTAAACCTGGTTTAATCACTACAGTCTTGAGCAACCAGACATCAGAGGCAGGCTGTCCATGCTAACACACAGAATTGAAAGAGCCAGAGCCAGGAGTCAGCAATGTAGAATTACACTGTAATGAGAGACTGTCAAAACCCAAAGGGAGTTCAACCTGGTATCGACAGCCCAGGCTGTACTCAAAACCTGAATTTAAGTGGTTGTGATGATGCAGATCAAACTGTTGTGGAAAAACCCCATCAGCAGTTAACTGCATTAATACAGCATCAGAACTGAAAGAATGGCTAATTTGGGTCTTTTTTCTGATAAATTATACATCTTCTATAATCAAGCCAAACCAAAACTAATTTCCAGCAACTGCACTGCCTCTGCCAGTAGACAGTGCTTTAACATCATTATCCATAAACAGGAAGAGATAATGACCTATAATTCAAGTCTATTATTTTTATGGAACATAGAGATACATTTGCAGTATAATGTGAGCTGTTGATTAAGACTGGTATGTTACATTAAACGAACTGTTCTCCCATAAACCACTGCTGCTTTTTCTTCTTTCATTGATTCTTTCTGTTCTTAGTTAGCAGGTGAGGAGCATACACAACTTTGGAGGAACTACTACACTGACACCGAACTACATTCAAACCTAGGTATTTGCATCCTTTCTGCCAGCACAGCCTGTGGCAAAATAGGAGAGCATCTCGTAGATGATTTATCCAAAAGCTTTGCCCATGTTTATTCAACAGTAGCTTATGAGAAGGTACATTAACTTGAGTACCCAGAGACCCATCGGCTTCCCTTCAGATTGAGCTGATACGGACCTAGAGCTGTATCCTAACTGAGGCCAAGAACCTCCAAATCACCAGTTCGGAGTGGCAGGGCGGGCTCTTTCCGCCAGTTCGGGGGGGCGTCCACCAGGCTCCATGGGGATCAAAAGGCAAAGCTCCCGTTACCCCCAGGGGTAGGGTGAGGGCCGGCACCGCTCGCTCTGCGCCGCCCAGCCGGCGAGGTGCCGGAGCGAGGTGAGCCGGAGCCTGCAACCCTCTCCCCGACGGCCCTCAGGAGGAGGCTGTGAGTGGCAGTGCCCCCCGAAGCAGGTCCAGGGCTATGCCTCCCCCACCCCCACCCACCCAACAGCGACCGCTGAGCCCCCGCGCTCCGTCCCTTTTACGGGGCCCGGCGCCGCTCGCCCCAGCGCCCGAGCTCTCCCTGGCTGGGCTGGCCCGGAGCCGCGCTCGGGGGAAACTTTGGCCCCACCGCCCTCCTCCTCTAGCCCCGCACCGCCCCCGCTCCGGGGAGCCAGCACCGGGCGGCCCAGGCTGGGGGGCTCCGTAAAACCCCCGCGCCAGCCCACAGTGGGAGGCAGGGAAGGAAGGACTGACACACGGAGAGGAAAGAGAGCGGGGCGGCGCGGGGGCGGAGGGAGGGGTTTCTGCGGGAGCGTTGGTTTACCTTGGAGGTTCTGCACTCGGATGTCGCTGATGTGACCGATGAGTTCCTCGCGCTGGAACCAGTCCC
>JANHGN010013347.1:0-20014 GCA_024605025.1 Megaceryle maxima
AGGGGTGACCTGATGAATGTTTATACATCTGGAAAGGGTGAGTGTCAGGAGGATGGAGCCAGGCTCTGCTCAGTGATAGGACAAGGGGTGCAAACTGGAACATGGGAGGGTCCATTAAATGTAAGGGGAAACTTTTTAATGGTGAAAATGGCAGAGCCTGTCCCAGGCTGCCCAGAGAGGTTGTGGAGTCTCCTGCTCTGGAGACATTTAAAGCCTGCCTGGACACGTTCCTGTGTGACCTGCCCTGGGTGGTCCTGCTCTGGCAGAGGAGTTGGACTAGGTGATCTTTTTGAGGTCCCTTCCAACCCCTAACATGCTGTGATTCTGTGAAAGAAGAGCATGGGTATCTTATGAACAGGAGATCCAGATGGACAAAAAGCTGTCCTTTCAGGACCATCTCTGTCTTCCATTCAGTGAAACCAAGGGACCCCAAGGGCTTTGCGTGCAGGAGCCAGTGCTCAGTGTGCCAGGGATGGGGACCTTGAATGCGTGGCTGCATCTACAGTGAAGGCAGCAGAGGAAGGAGCCAGGAAGACACAGCAGAAACCCACCTGCTCCTGATGTTTTCAGTACTGGCTCTACAGGGTTTTGCTCCTGGTTGCTCACCCGTAAGAGGTGGGAGAAAACTGAAGGCTTTATGGATTTGCTGGTGGTCATGGGGAACACAAGAGAGGGCGTGTGGTGGCATGGGCAGGAATAGATCATAAGCACAGCTCCTGTAGAGCTTGTGAAGATTTTTACCTCAAATAACTCATGCTGTCCTTCCTGACTCTCCCTCAGCTTTGCAAAATGGATTTCACGTACACAGTGTCTCCCTGCTTGAAGCAGTTATCTACCTCTCAACAGCTACTTATTCTTTCAAAGTACTCTATTACGGCTAGGATTTGATTTTTATATATATACAATCATTTTGCTATTGTGCTGGTCGTGTGTGGCTGTGGATGCAAAAGCACCAGAGCTCGCTGCTCTCCCGTGCTCTCTTGCTGTTGAATTGATATTTCTGTACGTGGTGGTGAAATTAATTAAATTACGTTCTCTATTTATGAACTAGTTTATTGCTTTAATTATTTATTGCTACTGCAGCTAATGTGATTTAGGCAATATTTAGTTGAGTTTCAGTAATTTTTCATTTGAGAAACAAACTGCTGGTCTGAATTCATTGGCATTAACAACCTGGTATTGATTAGTTTGGCCTCAAACTGTGTGATGAAAGAGGGGCTGGATGCCATGCTAAGCCTTCAGAGCATTAACAGCAAGTTTAAGTATATTTTTCCTGGAGTTGTTCCCTTGGAAAGTGTATGAAGACTTGCAGGTGTCTAAGGATATCAAAGCCCCTTGATTTTGGTGGCTTGAGCTTATCTCTGTAGGAAAGAATTGAGTAAAGGTTGCAGAAGTAGAAAACACCAGCCTTTCCTTCTGCTTTTGTACCTTGATCAGAGCATTCAGGCTTGCCCTTTACTACAAAGGATTTTTTTTGTTGTGAATTGGTAACACCATCTGTAGTGGTGAAATTCAGTCTGCTGGTTGGTGTCTCAAGATCTGCTCTCCAATTTGAAGAGCTTAATTTAAAACCTATTAAAATCAGTTGGAAGGTTTCCTCTTGCTCGTGCTCTATTTCACACCATGTCACCAATAGTGACTTGCTGGCTTGTCATTATTTTCTGCTGACTGTTTGTGATTTAAAAGACCAAGAGATTAAATAGCCTGCCTTCCACCATCTCTCTTTACCCATGAGAAAAGCTCAAGGGCTACACTTGAGAGCACAAAATGAAGGTCTTGTTTGTAAGTTACTGCTCAAGGTCAGTTTGAAGAGTGTTTCTTCAGGGACTGGGGCTGATCTTTCTTTTCATACCACAGTGACATAGCTCACATGTCATGTGTCTTGACAGCAGCACGGTGCTGGATTTGATGAGCTGTTGTGTCGTGACCCTGCCAGACTGTTCCCAAAAGATGAGGATATTAACCCAAATTTAGAGGCACGGGCCACCAAGGGCATGGAGATTTGCCATGGTGCAGCTCTGACCTGAGCAGCAGATGGAGGGGAGAGCATCAGTAAGAGGGTTTTAGGTGGATATAAAGAATTTGTAGCTTGTGGGCAGTTTATAGTCTGCTCTGTCTTGTAGAGCCTACATCTGTGTGGTCTTTCTAGGGAATAACAAATGCTTAACTTGTGACATCTTACAGACAGGACCTTTTGATCCTTTCCCTGATCACTCCACATTGATTAGATATTCATACAATCATCTTGAGGGCTTTAATGCCATTCCCCTTGGTCTACAGTAACTTCTCTGGTCACAGTCCTTCTGTGAAGAAGGCCAACATGGTCAGAAGGTGGGGGCTCTTGGCAGGTGGTCATCACGGCCACAGCATTGGGTTTGTGTTGAGCCAATCTGAACGTGTGCCAAGTCCAAACCTTTCCTGGGGCTGAGCCATTGTGGTGGTCAGAGTGCTGCTGCCCACCCACTGGAGGCTGGGGGATCTGCTTGGATTTATGGTCCTTGCATTGGGTCTGGTCTTTGCTTCGAATGAAGTATATGCTTCCCAAAGGAAAGGATGGAACGTGGTGTAGTTCCTTGTGGTTCTCCTGCTTTGTAGATGCTCAGGTCATCCTCTTCCCTGTCCTTGCTCTTCTGTGAAGTGAAATGTTGAGGGAGGCTTTTCTGTAACCTTCTCTTTCCTCTGACAAATATCCTTCATTTATTCCATCCTACATTGTGTTGTTTACAGCACAGGCAGTGACACCAAACAGCTGCCATGTCTCAAGCCAGAGGTAGCTGCAGCAATCCCAGGGTGGCTGCGTAAGCTCTCATCAAATCCCTCGGGATGAAGGGCTCTATTAAAAATGTAAGATCATTAGCACTAATCTCAAAAGTGGACCAATGCATTTAACATATATAATTATAAACTTTCAAACAAGATGATTTCATCTGGTGGAGCATCTGGGAATTTTTTTTCATTATCACGTTTCAGAGAGTGGAAAAATCTCCTGCTTCTCTCAGAGGATTTTGTGGGATTAGTTTCTGCTGTTTGCTGTTGCCTATTCCTGCAAACGTTTGTTTAATTACACACGTCCCTAATTCATTCTTCATCCTTTTAAGGAGGGGGGGGGGGGAGCGATTGCATTGCCTTCCCCAGTGATGTGCTGGGATGGTTCCCTTCTGATGGCTGGCAAATAAGGGTAGGTTTTTCCCTTGCTCCATTTGAAAAATGGTCTGACAATGTGTGCAGGAGTTTTACTGATGCGGCAAAGTGTTCGCTTGTGCAATCAATTGGGGAATAACTGAACTGACTCAGAAGAATCACCCCTGAAAGTGATTTGCATCAATGAGTTTTTTCAGCAGGAAATACAATAGTAAACATAGGCTGCTACTTTCATCAAAGGATTGGCTACCTTCCCTTCTGAGCAGGTCATGCTGTCCAGGCAGCAGCACGGAGTTGTCTCCAGGGGTGAGGTGTAAAATGAGGTCTCTGGTCCTGGTGACTGAAAATTTTGCTTCCTGAAGAAAGTGCTTCCTCGATAGGATTTTAAGATAAATGGCACAGTCAGTCAGAAGTCTCTGAGTGTGTTTACCTGATAAGAAGAGCTCACCCTAGCTTGGATTTTTAAATTATAAGGCTATTTGGTGTGGTGACACCAACTGATTTTAAACTTTTCTATTAGAATAAACCCCATAGAATAAAACCCAGTAAAAGCAAAATCAAAGCATTTAAATTTTAAATTAGTGAAGACTTAATTTCATCAATAACCATAATTCCCACTCCTTCTGGTACTAACTTTATTTGGGAAAGTTCTCACTTTTGATGGTGCTGAGGTTGTTGCTGGTTGTTGCTGGACAGTGCTGGTTGGTTGTGGTAACTCAGGGATATTGTGACAGTTGTTTAGAGTTCAGTTCTTGGAGAAGCAGACAAATACACATAAATAAAAGCACAAAAAAAGGGAGACAGGTGTAGCTTGTGTGGTGCTTACTTCTAAGCATGTTGCTTAAGAGAGGGGTTTATCTGCTATGCACACCATGGGTAATGTCCATGAGCGTTGGGTTTTTGCTCTCTTTTTAAGGACTGTTGGCACTGTAGCAAGAAGAGCTGGTGAGTGAAGCCTCTTAGCAGAAGGCAGAGTGGCAGGGGAAGTGAATGCACAAGAGGAGGCTCGTTTCTATTGTGGGTAGGGTTTGGCCCCTGCAGTTGGAGGTGGTGATACCATTTGGTGCAGCTTAGGGTAAGGCAACTGTGGGACTTTTTGTGAGGGAGCTTCAATGAGAGTGAGGGAAATTTATAATTTTGAGCTCCCTTCTCTCAGCATTTTGATCTTTACAAAGCTCAAAGGATGTTAAGACTCCAGAATGAATCCATCCTTTTTGTCTTGGTGGTTCTTAATGCAGTTGTTGCACGACATCAGTAGATACCTTCAGACAGACTGCTAGTGGGGATTTTCATAAGGATTTCTTGTGCTTTTTTAGTAGAAAGAGGACAGCAGCACAAGTGAAAACAGTGACAGAGAAACTCGCACATAATTTGAGCAATATGAGTGTGTTACACCCCATAGTTTTTTTGCCCACGTTGGAAAGACACTAAGACCTGCTGGCTTTACAAGGGCTCAACCAACCAGGGATCTTGGTGTGTCTTAATGATCTTTTCACAAACAAAAGAGGAGCAAAATAGTCTTCTCATAGATTTGGCAAAAATTAATTATTTTACAAGGGTAAATTTAATTACTAGAATTCAACACCTGCAGTGGAACTGGCTAACAAATTCTCTTTCCTCAAATGTTTAACTGGTAATTACAGAATCACAGAATTATTCCATTTGGAAAAGACCCTTGGGATCAGAGTCCAACCATCAGCCCTGCTCTACAGTAAAGTTCTCCTTTACACCACATCCAAATGACCCCTTAGACACCTCCAGGGATGGGGACTCAACCCCCTCCCTGGGCAGCCTATTCCAGTGGCTGACTGCTCTTGCTCTTGCTTGCTCTTCCTTAATGTCCAGTCTAAAGCTCCCCTTTTGCAGCCTGAAGCCATTCCCTCTGGTTCTATCACTAATTACCTGTGAGAAGAGACCAGCACCAACCTCTCTACAATGTCCTGTCAGGGAGTTGTAGAGAGTGAGGAGGTCTCCCCTCAGCTTCCTCCTCTTCCTCAAACTAAACAGTCCCAGCTCCTTCAATTGCTCTTCATAAGATTTCTTCTCCAGGCCCTTCCCCAGCTTTGTTGCCTCCTCTGCACCCGCTCCAGCACCTCCGTATCTCTCTGGTATTGAGGTGCCCAGAACTGGACACAGTACTCAAGGTGTGTCCTCACCAGTGCTGAGTCCAGGGCAACAATTGATTACTGCTGTTTTGCAGTCTGCTGAAGCATCCCTAACTTTGTTCAGCCTTGGAGAAGCTGCTGAGGGTTTCTTACATAAGAAATTTGCTGTAAAACTGACTCCAAATGCCACATCTCTGCTTTCACTTGGAGATGTCCAAGTTCCAGTGAAAGAAGGGTTTAAGATGTAATTTTTTTTAATGGGCTACCACGTTGCTAAGCCTGATTGCACAGAGCCCATCTCTGCTGCTCCACATGGAGCCTATTCATTCCTCTAGAAACCCTTTCAAATCATTTCAAAGTTAGAAATTTAAGAAATTTACAATATGTGAAGTGATTCAGTGATTTAACACTATTTAAAACAGAACAACTCCTGTTATGCCTCTCTTCCCTTTTAAACATTTCCATCAAGAGCATTTGAAATCAATGACATAAAACTCCTCTGTGCATCTGAAAAATCCCCTGAAAGGAGCGAGGACGATGGGGGAAAATTTAAATAATGAGTTTGGAAACCAATAGCAACATGAAATGAAATATCTGCCTGTCACAGCAGTCCCTGTGTGTGGCAGCAAAGGAAAAGTCAGCTTTAAAATGCATCTGGCCAGACAGTGCCCTTAGCGATGTTGCCCATCTAGTTGTACTCCTCTTGATACAGAGAAGTGGGGAGGTTTGGGTTTGGTTTTTTTTCCTTCTCCATTAAAGTCAGGTTAAGTTTTGCATTTCTACAGTGGCTTGATTATAACTTTACAACACGATGGTTAATCAAAAGGATCAGAAGTAAAAGGGGATATTAATTTTACTCGGTCTGTAATATTGCAGCAGTTATGTTCAATCATTTGTAAGACAGAAGGCTGTAAAATACAACCTGTGGTGAGGTTACAGCAAAACGAAACAGTCGTAAATAACAAAGTTCAGTTGTTTGTTTACTGATCTCTAAACAAGGTGTGATTGGAGTAAATATGATGGGAGACATTTAATTAAACCGAATGAAGGAGTGTTGTAAACATCACAACGTTGCCAATGAAAACAGAAAATTAATGTGTTGGCAGACCCCAGTTAAGACTCTAAAATGCATCTATAACTAATGTCCTTTGGAAAAATGTTTCCATACCACTGTGAACGCTTTCTAATTGACTCAAGGACATCCAAGTGCCATAATGTCTTGCCCAGCCTCTCTCAGGGCTGTTGTGCAGCTTAGTTTCAGTGAAAATATTGCAAGTGAAGAGTATATTCCATAAGGAGGAAACCTGCTGTTGCCCACAGCTCTGTACAGTGAAAATGCAGTTTGCATTGGAAGGACCAATGACCAAATTGTCCCGGATGTCAGACTATTCTGGTCATGGGAGTAGTAAACCTTTTTCTGTTTTCCTTTTTATTTTTCCAGTAAAAACATCCAAATGTATTTTAACTGACCCAGTGTTGGCTGATGGGGTTCTGCTCCGTTCTGTTTTAGAGCTACAGAGATGCTGAAGGGACTGGAACATCTCTTGGGAGGAAAGGCTGAGAGCCCTGGGGCTGTTTAGCCTGGAGAAGAGAAGCCTGAGAGGGGAGCTGATGAATGGTTACAAATCTCTGCAGGGTGGGGGGCAAGCAGAAGGGGCCAGGCTCTTGTCAGTGGTGCCCTGGGATAGGATGAGAGGTGATGGTAGCAAGGGGAAACACAGGAACTTCCACCTCAGCATGAGGAAAAACTTCCTTGTGAGAGTGACAGAGCCTGGAACAGGCTGCCCAGAGAGGTTGTGGAGTCTCCTTCTCTGCAGACTTGGAAGACCCACCTAGACCTGCTCCTGTGTGACCTGCCCTGGGTGTTCCTGCTCTGGCAGGGAGGTTGGACTCGATCTCCAGAGGTCCCTTCCAACCCCTACCATTCTGTGATTTTGAAATTGCTAGGTCACAAAATGGGGGAGGGTTCCTCCTGTGCGACAGGGAGGAAGCCTTGTCTAGGATGCAGCTCCTGCTAGAGGGATTATCTTGAATAGCTGATAAAACAGCCCAAAGCCATCTGCTTTGCTACAGTAGAGGTTAGTTCTTGTCCTTGCTGCAAAACTGCTCTGTTGCCTCCATTTAGATCCTCCCTACCTTTTTATATTAATTTTTAAAATACTTTTGAGTCATGCTCAGATTCCAGTTTCCCATTAAACAAGCTGCTGTGGTTGTCTTGCTTGTGGTATCACCCTGGAAGAGCTGTTCATGGTGCACTGAGTGACTCCAGAATGCATCCGCCTTTCACGATGTGAACAAAAGCTACATCTTGAAGTTTCCTTGCTGCTTTTCAGACCAGTGCCTAATTCATGGGAAGCCCATGTGCAGTCTACAGAGCTGTGTTCATAAAAAAAAGAAAATAAAATTTCTTATTGCATACAAAATAGATGATAGTGCTCATAGGAGAGGTGTCAGATTTATGAATTTAGCAAGTTGGTAAGTACTGACTTTGTGCTTTTGGAGGACTTTCTGTGTCAAACGAGGTGGAGAGGAGTTGAGGTTAGAACACCAAGTACACTGCACAGACAGATGAAACCAGAGGCCATTAAGAGCCTGATCTCTTGAAGTGTGCTTTGTGATAGAAGTACATGAAAATCCCTCGCTGCAGGTCCCCGTCTGTAACGGTGTTAATGGAGCTTTGACTAACACACTGCAGCATGGCTGCAGTCTCAGGGATTTATCATACTTTTTCCATTATTTTGACTTCTGCTGGGGGAACCAGACTCATCCTTTCTAGTATTTTGATTTCTTTTTTATTTTTATGGACATAAAACTTGCAGGACACTACCAGGCAGGCATTGCTTCCAGGAAGATGGCAGCATTGCACCGTCCCCATGCAGGCACATGGAATTGTCCCATGTAGCTCTGCACGTTTCACAGCCCAGATCTTGTGCCTAACAATTTCTGTTTCTGCTCACCCATCTTGCCCTTCCCTGGGATGTGGGCTGAGCGGGATGTGCAGATCACACCCCTGGGGAAGCCGGGAAGCAGAATGACTTGTTCCTCCCTCTGCGTGTATTTAAATGAGTTGAGAGCAGAGCCCCTGCACTTGACACTTTATCAATACTGCCTTCATTAGAGGTACACTGCTGTTCATTAAAGATCCCTTTTTAGATGTAATTTGTCACTTCTGCTCAGGTGAGAAGAAGGGTGTCCGGAGGAATAGGGTGCTCACATTATTTCTTGATGTAGATTCACAGAGACATGGGTGGGATCAGCACATTGTCTGATGCTCCCTTCCCACTGCTGGAGTTGATTCAGGTCCAGATTAAAACTCCCCAGGTTATGATCTATCAGCAGTTTGTCTGGTAGCAGCCAGCTGAGCTTGAAGCAGAGTGTTTCATGCAGCCAAACCATCCTTCTCTTCCCTACCCACATCTTCCATTTGACCTGCTAGAGAGCGGCCGTGGACATCACCTCTCCAAGGGCAGGTTTCAACTTCCATACCTATTTGTAGTGATAGGTTTGTTTAGAGCCACGTTCTTTGTTTAAATCCAGTCTGTGAAGCTGCAGCTGATGACTCCTGTAGTGTCTATTCAAATCTGGACATGGATGTGGTGACCCATAGGCTACTGAACTATTAAGGGAACTCCAAGATAGATAGTCAGGCTTCATTAAAGGCTTCAGAAATGTTCAGAAGATGCTCTATGTTCTTAGTTGTAAAGGAAGACATGGTGGTTTTTCCCTAAAACCCACGCAACAATCGAGCTGAATGGGGAAAATTGGGTGAAAGCTTCTTCCCAATAAAACCTGTCATATTTGCAGTGGTCAAAGGCTTCCCACTCTGTGCAGAATGAGCTGTTGGAGGTAGGTGGTTTATCATCACCCGAGGCAGAACTGAAATACTAAGGCTAAACTCCTGCTGTAGCTTTCCCTGCTCTCTGAAGTAACTCTGCCTTGATTCATATTTATTAAGTTATGATAGAAATGCTTGGTGGCTTCTTGAGAAACAAGTGCAACATTAATGCTGACAATTAACCCAGTTGTTCTACCATGCAAGAAGGTGCAATTTTCCTCTTCATGAACAATTAAGATCTGCTTTGATCATTGGGAATGTGTGAAGTAAACTGATGAAGCAACTTCAGTACATAAATTCCAACATTGTTGGTAGGTAAATATGCAGCATTGCTCCTCGTAGCCTGAGAGGGTCTAAATAAAAACTAGAAACCCACAGAAGAAATTGCAATTAAATTTGCAATGCATTCAAAGAGTTGAAAAGGGATGGTGTCAGGGTTGAAAACGTGTTGTTTATTCTCTTTAATAGGAACAGGTAATATGTGTCTCCATCAGAGAGGGCACCAGCTCTCCAAATAAGTAGAGAGGCTCACACACTGATGCTTCCTTTCTCTTTAATAAAGTCAAGAGTTTCAAGCACAGATTCAAGATCTTAACAGAGCAAACTGCAGCGTGTGCAGGGCAATGTCTGGATGTGCAGCGTAGGAAACGCAGCAGTGGTGATATCCTGCTGAAAAGTGAGATGTGCCCACTGCATGGGCTCATCTGGTGAGAGGAAAAGCTTGCTGAGCCTTGCCCGGGTGGAATGCCTTTGGGGCATCTGAGATAGGTGATGAGTTGGGGGTTAAACCTATGCTGTGGTTTGCCAAAAAAAATAGTGCCCTTGAAAGGGAAAGGTGGATTTTTGATGCAAGAAATCTGGCAGAGATGCAGCTTGGGCAGCCAATGAGCAGCTTCAGCAGGAGCTTCTTGGTGAGGAGTTGCAGTTAAGTGCTCAAAAGCAAAGCCCATCTCCCTTTTGTGGGGCTGAAATGACTCCTGTGGGGGGGATATATCTGCTGCCTCTGTTCAGGGGGGAAAAAAAAGGATGGTAAATCACAGTAGGGCCAACTGATTGCTGTGGAAAACATTTATATCACTTCCATTCTGGATGTTAATGGTTCAACTACTGTAGAAGCAAAGTCTGCCAGAAATGAGGACCATTCATACCCATCAGCATTTGAGGACTAGGTTTATTTAAAAACCTTTTGGGAGATGTAAGAACTATTGCTGCCGTGACCCTTACAATAGAGCTGGGAATAACTTCTTTTTGAGCTCTTAACGGCCGCATCAAAAGAGCAAGAATTAGTAAGTGGGCTGTGCCAGCACAGCAGAAAGCCTTGTGGGCAGCTCCTGGCACACGTGTCCTGTCTTGTGAAGAATAGAAGCATCCTATGAGCTGGGAGGAGCTGATGAAGCTGTGATGGGAGGATCTGCAGCACCCAGTTGTGCTGGAAGTTGGACCCAAGGTATGGTATGACCAGCGACTCCCAGGAGCCAGTCTGGGATGGAGGAGGTGCCCATGCTGAAATAACTACTGCTGTCATTGAAGCTGGAAAGGAAACTCCTACAGGTGGAAATGCAAGTTTAGAGTGACAAGATAGGACAGAGCAAGGAGAGTGCAGTTCTGAAAAGGGCAACCCATCCAAGGACTTCTTTTTTTCATACTTGAGTATATGCAGCAACATGCCTAATTGAAGGAGAAAAGTATTAATTGCATTCAGAGAAAAGTGCCAAGATGTATTTTGAAAAGCATTCAAATGTCTTGATAAGTTCTGGAGCACTTCAGGGGGTGGCTTGGGTTGTTTTTTTGTTGGTGGTTTTTTTTTTTTCATTCATAGCTTGACTTGATGTGAAGAGCATCTCTGCAATGAGAGAAAATTGTATCTTGAAAAGGCATCTAAGCTTACGTTGAGTTGACTGTCATTTTCATGCTAATAGGTTATTAGAAGCTGAGTTAAATTGAAGGCAGGAAACCTTTAGGGTCTGTTTAAGGTGTCATAAATATGAATACAGCTGTCTTGTCTTCATGGAACACTTATTTTTATTAAGAAAAAACAACCCACATTATTTCTTTTCTAAAGACTTTACTGAAAAGAATGATTAGTATGTTAGTTTATTTTTTTTCTATTTTTTTCCCATTCTGAATGGTTCCACAGTCAGCAATGTGGTCGTACCCTCTGTGGACAGGTCCTTATTTTACACCAAGTTTGCTGGTGTGAATCTGATGGATGGCACATGTACTACAGGAGGTCTGGCTGAGCACTGAGCTCCAGACAGCAGGGAAGGCTCTTCCTTGGCAATCCCCACCAGAAAACCAGCAGGGAAGCTGCACATAACTTCTGTGGAAGGTTTAATTTGACCATCTTGCTTTTCAGTGTCACGACCCAGCAACGTCAGTTGTGACATCTACCATCAGCTGTCCCAGGGCAGAGTAGAATTGGAAAGGAGGAAAACACATCATTAGGGAGGGCTGAGTTTTAATTAATGGAATATGAGGAATGGTGATCGGTGCCTCTGGCTGGCGAGCACAGTGCTTCAGTTCCCTTACGATCACTGATATTTTTTTCTTCTTCTTCAACACGGGAAAATCATATGAAATCTGGATGCCAGAGTAGTTTGGGTTGAGGAGAAGCAATCCACTTGTTCATGAGTTCTAACCTTGTCACTGCATCAAGGATCTACTTGCAACTGAGCTCTGCGTTTGGATAAGTTGTTTACGCACGAGGTTTGCGAGACAAGTCCCTTGTCATTCATTGCTTCTTGCCATTGTCTGCATCTTGCTCCTTCACCTTCTTCTGGCAGACGGTCCCACTCAACGGTTTTGATGATGTGATAGGAGAATATGAAGAATTTGTTCACTTTGGCTGCTTATGGAAACTTTTCTGCATCAAGGATTATCATCATTAACACCCACTGCTCAGAGATTAACTTAAGTAAGGGTAGTTCATCTACCCTTCCTTAAGTATCTACATGGCATTTTGAAGGAGTATGATGATGAGTTCCTCTCTGATTTTCCATGTATAAGCTTAATGTGAAATCCATGAAGCAACAAGCAAAGAGGACAGGGTGGGTGGGTATCAGCATTTTAAATCCCCAGCCTTTCTCTCATCTGTCCTTGCTGCTCCTATATTGCAAAGCAAAAGCGGTCAAAATTGGGATTCTCCATCAAAAAAGTTTCTTAATCTGCTCTGATGAATTTGCTCCATGCTGACCACTCTTGGTCCCTAGACTTAAGAACTGTGTTGATGATGTTTGTTTATTCTTCTGTAAATGGATGAGGTAAAAAAAGTGGTTATTCTACACAGGTCTACGCTCAGCAAAACTACATGCAAGTGAAACTTGCCAGAAGCAAAATCAATTGGTTAAAGTTTGAATATTTCAAGCAGTTGGGTGCTGAGTGTGAACAAAGATTAAAGATGCTGTAATGCACTTGAGCCATTTCTTTTTTTCTAGCCACAAAACCCTATCTGAGGGGAAAAAAGCATTGCTCAAATATGCAGAAGTAAGCAATGCCACCCAAAAATAAATTCACTAGTAGAGTGGCTGGTCTCTCCTCTAATAATCCAACTCAGAGGCAGAGCTTTGACAGTCTGTAAACTGTTGTAACATGACTGGGCTGCAAAGTTTTGAGAAGAAACCAGTTAAAGCTTAATCAGTAAGAAATGCATTCCCAGTTGTCTGAATTAGCTGGGCTTTGGCAGGGTACAGGTGCTGCTCTTGCCAGTGCTGCTGCCACCGCAGCTGGGCTCTGCAGGGGACCTGCAGCCTGGCAGTGTGGTTCCAAGCCTGATAATACTCATGTCTCTGCTAGGGCACAAGTGAACTCAGTGCTACAGTCTTCAGCTCCTACAGGGTCTGAGGTGCAGGGTGGTTCAGCAGGAGCAGGACCTGGGGGTGTCACTTTGACCCTGTCCCATTGGGATGGGGCTCTGTGTCATGGCTGGAGGGAGTCTCTGTAGTGCATGGCCAAGCTGATGTGCTGCAAATATGGGACTAGTGACATGGTCTAGCTGATGTCATGGTGTTGGGTCATTAGGCTGGACTTGATGATCTTGGAGGTCTGTTCCAGCCTTGGTAATTCTGTGACTGGTCCTGTGAGAATTTCAGGGACTTTGTATTTTCTATTGGTTTCTTAAACAAAACACACCTAAAAAGCCTTTAAGGTTTTCTTTACATTCATTATTGGTCCTTAAGGGTTATTAAATATCAGCATCTTTAAAGTCCATAATGTCTGGGAAGGGAAGAGCCATGAGCTCTCCAGCCCTTGAGCAAAAGTATTTCTGTTGTATTCAAAGAATGGTTTGAGTTGGAAGGGGCGTTAAGGTTCATCTGGTTCCATCCCTCCTGCCATGGGCAGGGACGCCTCCCACTGGACCAGGTCACTCAAAGCCCCATCCAGCCTGGTCTTGAAGACTTCCAGTGATGGGGCATCCACAGCTTCCCTGGGAAGCCTGCTCCAGTGTCTCACCACTCTCATAGAGAAGAAATTTTTCCTAATTTCTAATCTAAATATCCCTTCTTCCAGCGTGAAGCCATCACTGCTCATCCTATCACTACAAGCTCCTGTTAAAAATCCCTCCCCAGCTTTCTTGTAGCCCCCTTCAGATACTGGAAGGCTGCAAGAAGGTCTCCCTGGATCCTTCTCTTCTCCAGGCTGAACACCCTCAACTCTCTCAGCCTGGCCTCCCAGCAGAGGGGCTCCAGCCCTCATATGACCTTTGTGGCCTCTTCTGCACCTGCTCCAACAGGTCCCATGTTATATGGCCCTTTATCTCTCTAAAGCCTGTTGCAGCCTGGCTAGTGTTTCAGGAGAGCTAGCAGGGAGAATACGTTACTGTGGGTTTATATTTTAATTTAAGTACAACAGATGGCCTTGGTCTGCAAATCTCCATTGTCTTTTTATTGTCTTTTGTAACATTAAGTGCTCTTTGTGAACAGTCTTTTCAATGTTTGCTAGAAGTTTTTAGCTGTATAATCTTCTAGTAGTAAAATATATTTTAAATTCCCTCTCGGAAAAAAAGGGATTAATTTTATTCCTTATGTTCTTCTCTAACCATTCCAAATTTTTATTGGATAAGACATAAAATAATTTTACAGACTTTTCTGAATTTCAGTTGGATAATGTTTGCTCATCAAGCACACTGGTTTTGGAGCCTTTCCATACTCGACTCTCTTTGCATACAGCTGGAGAGAATTCTTCCTTTTCTATATCCCTTTTCTAGTCAGCAGCCATGAATTAAATCTTTCCACTCACCTTTGCTTCTGTGGCTCCTGCCTCTAAATACTCGACTGTGCCACTCTGCCTTGGCCCCTTGACTTGCAGTGTTCCTAGCAGTGACCAGCACACACCCCCCTATAACAACTGGATTTCAAAGCAGTTTAAAATGCAACCAAACTCATAAGGAAACGATGTGCATGAAACCTGTCTGGTTTTACTGTATATTTTGAAGTTTGCTTGTAAGTGCAGCTGTATCCTTCTGAAAGGAGTTAACCTCCATGTGAAAACGTTGCCAACAATTCTCACCCGGTAACCACAACTTATTAAAGGGTGGCAAATAATTACCACAGGCTATCAGGTCCTTTGAAGACAGTGAGAAGGTGGCTGCTGCAGTTCTAAGGATGAGGATTTTTATCTGACAGTGCAGTCTTGAGTTCTGGCTTGATATTATTGCTTAGAAACTCTCCGATCTGGGGTGGAAAGCAAAGTCTCAGAGATAGACCTTCAGGGTCTTCTTAAAAGCAAGTACAAAATCCACTGGATGTGCTGTCAGGAAATCCCTATTCTCAACAGGCAAGAATCTCCCAGTTCTTGTTTCCCTACCCAAATCACAGGGGAGGTTCAGCACAAAAGAACATCCCCAATAACTTAAAATTTTTCTCATCTTTCTTTTCCTTTTTCATTCAGAAAAAGCTCCAGTTCTGCTGATGCCTCTTTTGACACTGATGGTGTCTGACACAGCATTAATGTGTAGTCAGACATGAAAAACAATGCAAGTAACATTGATTTGTTGTTTTCCAGGTTGGTTAAGTTCCTTCCTACTGAGGAAAGGGATTTAAATATAGCTTGGCAGACTGGAGGGAATAAATACAACCAGGAGCTCTTGTTCACACTGTTATTAATGCCAAAGCTCCCCTTGCTTTCAGGGGATTCCAGATGGGACCCTGATGATGCTTCCAGAAAAAAAGTGATTTTTAGTTTCCCTTTCATTGTGGTAGGTGTTAAATGCACATCCACACTCACACTTCGACTCTACTCATGAAATTCAGCAGTACTGTGCATGAAGCACTGGGAAATTTTGCCCACATGAGCTTCTAAACTTCTAAAGTGGTTTTTTTTTTTTCCCTTCAGGTGAAGTGAGAAATCCTTTTCTGCTTTGTAACTTTGGCTATACCTTTACTCCTTTGGACATAGATCAGCTGTGTGAATGTGGTGGGGCTCAGGTGTAGGTAGGAGCAGGAGAAGCAAGGTTGTCTTGCTAATGCATTGCATCTGGTGGTGCTGATTGGAGGTGGGCTGGGGAGAACCTTCAGTCCTGATAAATCCAGCCTCCCTCCAGTTCCTGCCTTGCTGTTGCTCTGCATAGCCTCCCAGAGTCAGTATGGAAGAGGCTTGAGAATAACAAGTAGGAGGCAAACCACCAGGTAGTGGTGGGTGTCCCAGTTGAGCAAGATCTGGAATATTATATTAACAATGGCCAGACAGTTCCTGTGGTCTGGTGTCTGGCATGACCAAGTGGTAGGGGTTGTTTCCCACTGCTGAGGTCACTAGTTGTTCTGCTCATGGGAGAGAAGAGGTTAACCAGCCCAGACACGAGTGCTGTGAGTTAGCTCTGCTGAGATTCTGGGGCTTGGAGGGGAGTTGGGTGGGTTGACCGATGCTTGTCAAGCAGTGACATCCTTTCTGTGCTGGCTGCTGTCTTCAGAATATGTCTGAAGGACCTTGTTGGGTGGGTGGTTTGAGGGGGTGGGCACTGTCCCGATCCCCTCTGAGGGCTGGTGTTTTCTCAAGCATGGCTGAGGAGAGCTGAGTGTGTGCTGGTGCTATGACCCTTGGAGACAGGCTGAATGCTGGGCTCCTGACGGTGGCAGAGGCGAAGAGAAGCGGGTTGTGTGTGCTGAGAGGCATCGTTCTTGCTCCCCCTAAATTCAGAAAACAAAACAAGCCTCGGGCAGGTTCATGCTGGGTGATGGATGTTTCCAGCTGCTGGAGGAGCAGCTGCATGCCCTGGGCTGTGCTCCTCTGCTCTCATCAGCTAGGTGAGACACACACTTGGTGGGGGCACATCCAACTGCGATCAAAGTACTTCAAGGAATAATTCTGACTTGCAATGCAGGACTTCTTTCCCCCCCAGGTCAGTAAAGAAGTGTTTCTTCAGCAGGGACACTGTGTTCTCTCCTGAATGTGATTTTGAGTAACCCTTTAGCATCCATGGTCCTCTAAGAGCCTCCATGGATCATTGCAGCAGGATCAGCCCTATGCTGGACGTACCCTTCTGACCCTGCTTCTTACACTGACCCCCATATAAAACTTCCCTGATAATTAGTTTTGTTTAGGTTTGTTGTTTGGAGCCAGGTATCCATCCCTCTGCTCGTCCGTGGGACTGTCAGAAGGCTTGGGAATAGCTGAAAGGATCCCTCAGCAGAGTAGTATTATAGAACATTAGGGGTTGGAAGAGACCTCTGGAGATCACGGAGTCCAATCCTCCTGCCAAAGTAGGATCACCTAGGGCATGTCTCATAGAAAGTAATAATTAGGGAATATTTTAAAGCCTTCATGCAGAGATGCCCTTTGGTGCAGGAAGGAGGCTGCAGAGTGGTTGAGTTTGGAATGTGGGATTTTGGTGGCTGCTTTTCCCCCCTCCTGTGTTTTTCATTACTCAGCTGTAGGGTGTCCAACTCGGAGAGAGCTATTCTATCAAGTTGATTGTCTTCTTAAACTGCTCACTAGGTTTGCTGGTTCCAGATGTGCTGCTAATTTCAGCACTATGTCAGTGTACCAGCGTAAGGCAGCAGCAGGGGTGCCGTGCATCGTGCTTTGTCGGGGGATAACACAGCCCAGAGCCCTCCCTGAACTTCATGGATGTGTGGAGGTTCATCTCTTCTTCTTCTTGGGGAGTTGGACTAGAAGATCTTTAGAGGTCCCTTCCAACCCCTACCATTCTGGGATTTTGTGTAACCCAACGCATTGTTTATCCCTAAATTAATGACTATATGAAATATTAATGTATATTGTAAAATAGCATCCAGTCTTGGCTGGGAAAGTTACTAGCATGTGAGAACTTCTTTCTCCAGATAAATAGCATTGGACAATACTTTTCCTGGACCTTATTTTTAGTCTGAATTTGTTGAGTTTTCACTTTTTAAGTGCTGAAGTAGTTGATCTCTTTCTGCTAAGCTGAAGAGCTCCCTGTTGTCATACTCCTCTATGTAGAGTCTAATATACAAAAGCTGCCTACCACCCTCTCTCTGTTGAGCTAAAGAAACTGAGGTCCCTGGGTATAAGGTTATTTTCTAGTGGTATCTTTGGTGTTGTGACTAGGGCTGGAGAAGGGTTGATTGTAGAGATGGGTGGGCCAGAAGCAACAACCCTAAAGATAGCTTGACGAGGCTCTGAGCAACCTTCTCTAGTTGCAGATGTCCCTGCTCTCAGCAGGGGGGGTTGCACTACATGACTTGTAGAGGTCCCTTCCCACCCAGACATTGATTCAGTGACGATTCAGAGAAGCCCTGGAAATACCTAATCTAAATTCTTCTCAAGCTACTGGAAGAAAAAAGATAAATCATAAATAAGCTGAAATTAGGCTCTGCCTTCTTTACAGATTTCTTCCCCCCCACCTCGTGCAGTAGAAAAACGTGTTGTAAATCCCACGTTGAAGAGCTGGTCGTGTGGCTGCATTGAGGGATGCTCGCTGTCCTATTTCCAACCTGCACCTTTTATTTTCCACGTGGAAGTGTGCTCCTGGGCACAACTCGGGGAGAGAGTGAGAGCTTTGTCTAGATGATGTGCTCTGCAAACTCGGAGAAGGTTGTTGGATTGTGACCTGGAGAAATGCAAAACAAAATACCCCATAACTTGGTGGCCTTCGTTCCTTCAGATGATACAGGGTGCAGCTCAGCACGCTGGGGCTGGAGACCCATCTTTCTGGAAGCAATGAAATGAAAAAGTGCTGGTGCTGCTGGGGGTAAAAAAAGAGAGCTTGAGGTCTTTTGGGTTGGGTTTTTTCAGGGTGACTGATTTCTGAGGCTTCAGCTCTCTGCCTAACTTTCATAATCTGCTCTGCAAGAGAAGGGAGCAGCTACCTCAGTGGTACCACTTCCCATCCTGCATGCTGTCCTTTGCTGGTGCTTGTTAGCTGTATCAGAGTGGGGAGAAAAGACCTTTTCTTGTTGCTGTGTGCTTGCTGATTCTAGCCTTTCAAGAATAAATCAAGAGCTGTCTTGTCATCTTTGCACCTTGTGCTGAAGCTGCATAAGGGATGTAAAAAAGAACTTTTTGACCGGAGGTTCTGTGCTGCTGCTGATTTTTTTTATTATTGTTTTTAATTTTTAGCACAGTTTAGCTACACTTGCCAGCTGAGCACAATGTGGAGGAAGCAAAATAAACCCAGCAAATGTGGTATTAGAGCATTAAGTGCAGAAAAATGGTGTTTAGACTGATAATGGCGTGAGGGCATCGTGATAGGTCTAGGTTACTGTGAAACCAGGGGGATGGGGGTGATTTTTGTTGACCCCTTTTGCTTTAGGGATCCCTGGTTTCAAGTTCTCATGTGATTTCTGTAAAATTTCTCCTCTGAAAAGAATTTGGCTGAAGAGCAGGAGCTGTGACCAGGTTGTAGGCTTGGCTTGGGTTTTCTAGGTTAGAATCACAGGATGGTTTGTGTTGGAAGGAAGGTTAAAGATGGTTTAGTCCCAACCCCCTTGCTTGGGCAGGGACACCTCTTGCTAGACCAGGTTGCTCAAAGCCCAGGCCAATGGGACCATGAATGCTTCCAGAGTGGGGCATCCACAGCTTCTCCAGGCAACCTGTTCCAGTCTCTCACCACCTTCATGGTGAAGAATAACTTCCTAATTTCTGGTTAAATCTCTTTTGGTTTGAAGCCATCACACCTCATCCTATCACTACAAGCCCCTGTTAAAAGTCCCTCCCCAGCTTTCTTGTAGCCCCCTTCAGATACTGAAAGGCCCCCAGAAGGTCTCCCTGGAGCCTTCTCTTCTCCAGGCTGAACACCCTCAACTCTCCCAGCCTTGCCTCTCATCAGAGGTGTTCCAGGTGATCTTTGTGGCCTTCTCTGGCCCTACTCCAACAGGTCCAATTTAGTGAGTCAGGCATTCACCAAATGCAGTTCTGCATTTCTGGCTGGTACCAGCTATATCCTGCCTCTTTAGTCATCCTCTGGCTAATTGCACAGGGGCTGATGAGAACGAATCAGCTGAAAAAGCCGATTTATGGGTGGGACTTTTGGCAGCCCTTTCCCAGTGCCTGACCCTGCTGCTCTTGGATTCATGGGTCCTTCATTGCTGGGAAGTTTAGGAAACCAGTAGGCTATGGATGAACCTGAGGATGGTGGGAGGAAGCATTCAGAGCTCCACCTTTCTCTTGTTTCAGTGAGAAATATTGACTAGAAGCTGGTTTAGATTCAACAATCAATTAATACCCCTCAGCGTGTACACACTGAATTAATTTGATAATCCCTTGTGTAAAGCCAGCGGAAAGGAGAATATAATTTTTTTTGTTAGTTTATGACAGGAAGAAAGTCTATCCTCCAAAGGTAAATGTCACCATATTGATCAAAATTCACAACAGCATCTCCAAAACTTAGCGTCATTGCTCGAAGACCAGCCTTGCTTTCAGAGGAGATGCCAAGGCTTGCCCCCCCCCCCCCCCCCCCCCACGCCTCCCCGCCCTCACCCCCCCCACCCCCCCCCCCCCCCCCCCACCTGCTCCACCCCCA
>JANHGN010013349.1:0-29877 GCA_024605025.1 Megaceryle maxima
AGAGTATATATATATATATTTTTTTTTTTCAAAATGGTTTAAGGATAATTTATAAAATTGAAAAAAAATGGGTCCACTAGAGGGCAGTAATATTGCTAATCTAGCTGAAATAACATCCTAGTTCATTAAAATATTTAAGTGAACAAGGAAAGACACATGAATCATGTAAGTAACAGGTTAGCTGTACTGACTCTAGACTGAGAACAATCCTTGTCCTACTTCTTCAGTTCTCCTATCCCAGGCATAGAAAATAATGCCCAGGGTAGATATTTTCAGATGTACTGGCCCTGTATTCCATGAAGAGAAAAGGGAATGTTGAAAAGGCAATTTTGTAAGTAAAGTACTTCAGGAACCTTGTTTTCCCAGTGTAATTTAACCTGAGATGTAGCCCTTCAGTCTTTAGCCTGAAAAGCAACCACATGTTCTACTACTTAAAATGTTATATAAAGAAGTTGGGAAAGTAAAATAGTTGTCAAACTCTAACCAGTTTCAACCTCACTTAGAAAATCCCTTCCTGACCTGAGAAGTACCAGTCAGAAAGACTTAGCAGTGTCTTAAAGCTATCCTTTAAGAGTATATATATAGTAGTATATACCAACCTTTACAGTATGAGAAGGAAAATGAGTAAAGAATGATAGAAGAGAGAGGAAAGTAGTTAGGAATCACTTTCTAAAATGTTTTGACTGGAAGGAATATCAGAAAGAATATTCTGGAAGGGGAGAGGCTGAGACCATACTACCCTATGTCCACTCACCTTCACCACCTTGTTCCTCAGAGCTTTGCTGGGGCTATCCCTCACGTCCAATTCCACATCTCATGAAATGAATAGTCATTTCTACTGTAAGTGAAAGCATCATTTTAATTCATTTAACAATGAAATAATCTGGAATCTGTTTTGCTTTACCTTTGCTTTACCTGATGCAAATCTGGGTAATACAGCATGTATATGAAAATGCTGAATACAGTGCCATTTCAGATTTGTGTTGGATAAATTATAATGAGGGATTCAGACATATTGCAGGTATATTTATAGCAGTCTGTTCATTTGTCTTGCTAGATAAGTCTACTGCAAAGCTGCCTATATTGATATTATGAAAGTTTTGGTGAAATCTCATATACACTTAAATCATCTGCAAAATAAAATAAAAGACATTGATCTCATCAGCAAACTATCTCATTTATATAATGAATTCATATATTGATTATGTAAACAAGATAGGGTAAAAATGTGGAAAAAACATCAGTAAATTAACTTTTGACTATATGTAAATTCAGCATAGAGATTAATTATTAGTGATGTGTGAATTATTTGCAGTAAGTTTATAGGGTCAATATCTGTTTGGGTTTTTTTTTCAGGATATTCATCAACATAGAATTTGAACACATTTAAAGCAGTCTTGAAGTAATGTTGGCTTCCCGTACTCTCATTCTCACTGTTGCTTAGCTGGACTCTGTAAAGGTGCAGTTCTGATAAAGCTCCTCATAACAGATTAAAAACTGTGTGAAAAATAGGTGTTATTGGTTTCCAGTGAATTTTTATTGAAAGAATACATTTTTAACAAATCAAGTGCTGAATGAATTAAGAAAACCTAGGAACTGTATAATGATAATCAATAGTCATTGAAGTGCAAGGGCTAGCAAAAGTTTTTGAAGTCTACTGGTCTTCATCTAGAGCTTTCTACTCTTACTACCACAAATCATGCTTCTGTGCTTTAACATGTACATGTGGCATATGTCATTCCAAAAAATCATTTATTGCTTTAGGGTTTGTCATCATAACAAGCGATACATTACCTGATCTCTTCACAACTAGGGAAGAGAAGCAACACCTGAGGTCTTTGCAAACAATCCCAATGCACCCATCTAGAGTTAATGAGCTCCAGAGAGTTTTTTTGTTGCCTACATGATTGTTGTCATTAAAAAAAAAGTAAAACCTTAAAAAAGAGGTCTTGAAAATAAATCATCTTCAGGTCTTCATGGGTGCTTTGAAGACCCTCCAGACCCAGGAGCTCTGACAACTGTTGCAACTTAATTCCAGACAGAGCCTTCTATAACAAAGTATTGCTAGCCTGCTTGAAAAGTGTTGAACCATTTTTAACAGAGAAAATCAGAACTAAATTTGTGTAGTTTATAAAGGTTATACATAATTTTGTCTAAGTGCTGCTGTTCCTTTTGGTATTATAATAAAATTATCCCTTCCATAGTGTACTTTGCTCCAAGGAAAAATGTCATTATCTGGGAATCCTGGGAACAGCAGATGAGGAAAGTTGAAGAAACATTACTCAGTAGTGGTATTAGGCAGATCTCTCAGAGTTCTAAGGCCTTCAGACAGAGGAAATGTGAGTAGGAAATAATTATGAAGAAAATAAGACAATATCAAAAATAGCACATTAGAATTATTCTTCTGAAAAAAATAATGTGCAATTATTAGGAAACAACAAATTCAGCTAATCTATGTTCAGTTAGAAAACTAAATTTTCAGATTTATTTGAACAATTAAAGTTGAAATAAAGGTCTCTCTTTAAATTTGATTGCAGTATTTACAAAGTTTTAATGATATCTCTACTGTATACACATATACTTACGTGCAAGGTCTGAAATGGATTAAGGAAATAATAAACATACATACAAAAAATTATAGGTAAATCAGTTTAAATGGAAATATGTTCCAGATGCCAAAGGAGATGCTGGTAAAATGGCTGGGATGTGACGTCAAAGATGATGAGTAAATGGGGTTTAGTAGTAGCATTGAATTAATCCTGAAGATAAAGTAGCATTGATATATGCTCCAGGAGGAATTCATACAGGAAACTGTAAACTAGAAGGTCGTTAACTGTTGCACTAGATGGATGGCAGAATATATTCTGCTTGAGCTTTCTCTGTAGCACTGTGTAGGTGCCCTGTCATGACAGGGCTGCTGAATTCCTTGTACCTTGTGATAGGGACCTGGGAGCAAGGGAAATGGAATATGAAACTATTTTTTACTTTGCCTGGGAAAATGTTTAGATAAATCCATAAATTTTCTCTGTTTTTTCTGAAAATGTACAGTTTTGGAAATACAGTTTTCTCAAAATATACAGTCCTGGTCCTGCAAGATCGTGATATCTGCATCAGATCTGATTTATCCCAATATCCTCTAGATAATATGTATGCAAGGAAAAAACAATACATCTAAATAGTAAAACTCAGGCTAGAAAGTCTAGAAGGTTTTTATCTCCAGATGTCCTGGGACTACTCCACCCTGCCCATGGCCCAGGACCCCATTTCAGCCCCCAGGGCTGTATTCTCCCTGTCCCAGCAATGCTGTAGCAGGGCTGGTTTTCATCTCCCCACAGCCCTATTGTGTTATGGGGGCCACCAAATCAGGCCCACCTGCTGTCCCACCCATGCCATGGACCATCACTGTCTCCATCTGCAAGGAAATGCCTGATGCCATGGACCGTGTTACCCTCAGTTACCATCACTGAACATGAACCTGACCTGTCCACCCGGCCTGACCTCAGACCTACCTGTTCAACATGACCTTGCTGGTCATCTGAACTTTTGGATGAACCTGTCTGCCATCTTCAGGTCTGCTCTGCCACCTCACTGGGCTGATGGGGTGGGCTCATCCCCTGAGGAATCAGCTGGTCCTTTCTGCTCCCCAGAAATCAGCTTCTAAGCAAGCTTTCAGTAATAATGATGATTGTAAAGCATGGAGAAATAATACAGATTTGAAATTATCATCTTGAAATTATTAATTCAACTTCCAAATAAGAACACATGTTTTTCTCTTAAGCTGGTAGGTATGTCAAGTGCATTAGAGTGTAGATTGGGTACAACACAGTTAAAATAAACCTCATACTTTATTACAATCAAAGCTTTTTCTGTTTCTGTGTCTTCACAAATTCAAAAATAGCTTCATTTTAAGAATATTAAATGTTAGGTGAAGTCTTATCTGCCAAGGACTACATGACCCTGACAGTAAAATTACAAAGTCACTCCTGTAGGTTTTTGATATGAAGGTGTCAAACCAACAACAAAAGCCTATAAGCACTCTTAATGCAAGTATAAGCTTCTTCTATGTACACCTCAAGTTCACCTGGGTGAACTTTCAATAAATTAGTAGTCACTATCCTTTGCATATGGAACTTTTCAAATTAGTCTTTCAACAGCTTAGGAGATATGTTCTTTGAACCATGGTTTGAAAGGGACCTTAAATATTCCTTTAGCTGATGAGTCTAACTGAGATCAGAATCCAAGAAGAACAAATAATATATAATCTTAAAAAAATTCTGTTAGAAGACTGACCTTTTTTAGATTTCTACCAAATATGCATTATAAATCCATTTTAAGTGGATTAGTGGGCTTTCTTTTTTTGGAGTTACTAACACTTGTCAGGAGGTAGAGTAGAAAAAGGACAATATCCACACTTTCTTCTTAGTCAATGAGAGAGGTTCTTATTCCTAAACAAATGCAACTTGAACTTAACATGCTGAACCACCTCTGCATAAAACTTTCTAGACAGATCATACAGGAAGCCCAAACATAGATGCACTTATAGGTATAGATATAAGATATACTTAGAAGGAATTGATTGATTTCTTTTTTTTTTTTTTTTTCCTGAGGATAGGTCCAAGTGTGTACTTTCTCTAGTACATGATTTTCTGGAAGTCTGAAATTTTAGCATTATGATGCCAGAGGTGGTTAGGTCATTAAATAATGCATTTCTAAAAAGTCAGAACTAAAATCCAGTGAATCATAGGATGGTTGACATCCAGTTTTGTGCCTAAAGCACAATCTCTGCTGATTTTCTTTGTCTGAAAAGTAATATGTAACTTTTCCCCACGTATCTAGCCTAGTCAGTAGAGATAACTTCTGGTGAAAGGTACAAGGAAATACATTGATTCAGAAACTAGAGTATTCCCTTTAAGAATCTTTGGTTTTGTTTCAGTGTCTTAATTTTCTCCAAATGATTTACCAATTAGTTTCTCTCTGCAAATTAATGCAAGAAATGCCATCGGGATAGTTAGACAATTCTTCCTTTAGAATTAATCTTCAGGAAGCCATCTATGATGAGATGACTCAGAAAGACTGAAAAAAGAAAGATTTTAACTACTGTTAGAAGAAGTAACTAGTGTTACATTAGTCATGGTGGCAGGGAGTTGTCTTCTCAGATACAGAGTTAAGAGTAATTGATTAGTGCACAAGTATTTTGGAAGACAGCCAAGTGATACCATGGAAGGTGTCAACTTCTAGCATATTCTGAATTTCCATAAGTTAAAATTTGCAAAGGCAATAGTTTAAAATCAACATGTGAACCAGTACAGGAAAATGAAAAGGGGAGATAAATGTAAACCAGTAGGGAAAAAGCCCTTTTTTCCCCCCTCTACTGCATTGTTCAGGTAGAAGGACAAAATTGTTGGCAGGAATAATAGCAGAAGAGTAAAATATGTGATCACATCCAGAGTGAGATAGAAGAAAAAACACTTTTCACAAGAAATCAAGAAGTAGTTTGGGTACTAGATACTTTAAAATTTGAATGTTCTCCCACCTGCTTATAGTTGAAAAAAGGTCACATATGTAACATAGAGTTTAAGAGAGACTGTGCAATAATAGCTATAAACTAAGAGAAAAAAAAAAACTTCAAATAAAAAGGAAATAGTCATTGATAGGGTAAACTGAGGTAGAAATATATGACCATATACACCTTGTGAGAGAGGATTATAGTAGAGAATAGAAAGCCTACAGAGACATATTGTTAGAGCAAAAACTAGCACAGGATGAATGTTTCTTGATAAGAAGCAAATAAAATCTTTAAATAACCTGAAGACTATCACTAAAACACTTCAGATAACATTGAAAAGAAGTCAGTATCATTATGAACAACATGAGTATGCTGTCCAACTTCTCCAGAGAAATAATGCTCACTTTTTGTGACACAAAAATGAATTATGTCATATTCATCCATATGAACCATTCAACCACTGATAATGTTTGCTATTTATTTTGGCAAATACCTCAAATGTAAATGCTTATTGACAGAATATCACCAGAAAACAGGGTGATACCCAGTTGCATCAAATTTATTGCCAATACATTCATGATTCATTTATTAGGTGGGAAAAAATGACATGGAAGAAAAAGGAATTCCTGCGTGGATACTAGAAGAAATGCAGATAAATTTAATATTCAGTGAGATTACTCCAGTCTTCAGTTCTTGACAGGTGGTGATCTCCAGCTTTTCCTTAAACACTGAGAAAAGTAAAAGAAGCCCAGAGTAATGAATGGGAAATGACTCCAACAATTTATAGAGATGGTTAATTATCTGAACTACCTTAGCTTCAGAATACCATGAACTCTTGACAGGCTTTGTATGTAATGATGAGAAAAGTAAACAGAGAACAATGGGCAGCATTTGAAGAAAGAAATGAGATCATAAGAGGGTTACTAATCCCGGAGAACCTTACCTCTTCAGAAGCTAGAACAGCAATACACTATTTTAAAATGATGTTTCAGGCACAACTGATAGAAAGTATCTTCTACTAGTAAGTCTTTAGGAATGGTAAAAGGGACATGATTCTTAAAGGTGATTGTTGTTGTGGATTACTTTCCAGAAGTTATTTGTAAGGCAGATAGAAAATATTTAGTCACATTTTGGTGACATAAATTTTTGGTGACACATCTTCCATAAAAAGGCTGCAATGAAGATAAAGTGCAGTGAATGATATTTAATCTCTTTAGTCTGGAAGTCCTAACATTACATTGCTCAGAAATGGCTCCGGTGTTGTATTTGGTACAGCTGGCAAGGTTTCAGTACAGGGGCAGCACTTGTGACTGCAGTGGGAGGAGACTATGAACTGCCATGAATTGACTGGTCACAGCCAGTTCTAGCTGGCATCAGTGTGAGTGCTTCATTGCACATCAAACCCATAGCCAGCCAGAGGAGCTGCAGTGCCATGGCTCTGCTATGTTTTAAGAGCAAGTAGCAACCACTCTGAAGGAAACAAGATGAAGGAGATGTTGTTGGGGATATAGCTGAAGATGCAGTCTTGGAAGGAGGTGTTCCATGATGGGCAATGCACAATCCTGAAGGACTGCAGCACCTTGGTAAGCCACATGATGGCATGGACATCCCTAAGGCACTGTCACCATGTGTGAAAAAAAGAAGGTAGTCCATGCAATGATATTAATAGCAATCCAGAAAGAAAGCTATGTTAAAATTTTGTCTTCAACCCATGCAGGAAAGAACACCAGTTTGTGGCAACAAGAGCAGGAGCTTGCGACAATGAGGCCCTCAACAGATGAGGGCAAGCTGTTGGGATTCTGGAGTCAGAGCTACAATAGAGCCCAAAATAACATTTCTGTGAAGCAAGAGGTTCAGGCTGCAGATGAGGACATTCTGCATGCCATTAAGTGTCGGGCACAGAGCAGCCACTGTGGTTATGCTCTAGACTACCCGTCTTGATTTTTTTTTTGTTCAAGCATTCAAAACCCACTGGTGGAATAGCAACATGGCAAAAATGTGTGCTGGCCTTCACCCAGTCGGCATGTAATGGTTCATTCTCCAAACAGGGATTAGCTGTGATTATTAGTCCATAGCTGGTAAATCGATAATGTGAGGAAACCAGATTCCTCAGGCTATTGAAGCACTAGCATATGATGAACTAAGTGCTGAAAAAAACCCAACAGAGTTTGTTTACAGATGGATCTTGTAAAATTACAGCAGGGATCAGGAGGTGGTGAGCTGCTACTTGGAATCCCTCCATGGGAGAAGCTGGCACCTGTGAAGAGACTGGAGGCTCTAGTCAGTTTGCCGAAGTAATGGCCTTGAAAATAGCCTTGGAACATGTTCAGGAGCATTACTGGCCCTAGTATATGTACATACAGACTCCTGGATGCTGGATAATGCAGTGCAGACATGTCTTAAAAACTGAAGTCATGTTAACTGGCAGCAGTGAGCAGGTGAGCCTTGGGGAAAGGGGAGTTAGAGTTTAATTATGTATGTTTCGGTTTTTTCTCAGTACCTGAATCGGTAATCAAAAGTTTATGTTAACTGCCAATAAAGCTTAAGTAAAATTCCTATAACAAAATATTTTGTCGCTGACAACTATTGGCATGATGGTACAAACAAGATTTCTAGAGGATAGGTCGTGAAAAACAAAATATTGATTCCATCAGCTTGATACCGTACACTTACATCATGAAAGTACTAAGTAGGATATTGAATTGATGGACAGATTTTAGGGAACCAATATGCCAATTTGATAAGGGTATTGTGCAGGTAGCCCTTGCAGATTTAGGAGCACACCTAAGAAAAATGTATGTTTCTCTCTGGAGATAAGTAGATTAGGGGCCAGGTATCCAAGCTTATTTAGCATATATTTGAACAGTGAGAAGAGTGCAAACACTTCAGAAGACATATAGCCTCACCAAATTCTCAACTACAACTAGAAAATATCAGATGAGTATTTAGGAAATATAGGGATGATCGAAAGTTAATTTCCAAATTTTTGAGAGAGAGTCTATCTGGAGGGTGAAGATGTGATGAGGGAACTAAAGAATTGATTTTACAAGTTCTGACCAGAATGAGCAACACATTGCAGGAGAATTCAAGTGGTTCAGTGGCATCTGGGAATCTGCAAACATAATGGATAGCAGTAGGCATACATAATCCCCTGGAAAGACATCCAAGAAACTGATGGCAAGGGCAAGCAGAAAAGGATGCTTATTTGCTAGTGTTCGATCCAGCAAAACATCTTTGCAGGTAACAAAGCAAAATCTGATGAACTAGAAAAATATTTTTCTCCCCTAAAGTCATCTGGACCTCACTAGCCAAATGACGGACCCTGTCAATTAGGAGAATGCCAAGTAAAGTGGATGGACCTCTATAGCAAAGAAATCGATGAACTGAGGTGAGGATGTACAGCTGAGCATGCATGGGTCCAACTATCAGATCACCACACAAACACTGGCAAAAGGCAATAGCCCGTGTTCTCAGGGAAAACAGTGCACATAAGGTAAACACAGACTGAGAGAACTGTGGAGAGAAAACCATGGACAACTGCATAGAATTGTCACACAGACAGCATATAAAGGACAGGAAGAATGTAACCTACGGTGACTGAGAATGTGACATCCTATGAGAAATTAATTTGCTCCATACATTTATGACAAGGGTTACGTGAGCTGACAAGTTCTCTTAGGCACCACAAATACTTCCCAAAATCAAACTTTAAAAGATTAAATATTTTTATCATTTATGTTTAATGGGTATTCTGAAAAAATTTATTCCCATTCTGATTCAGAAATATTCATCAACGTTTTTCCTGAGATAGAAAATCTGAATTTAGCCAACTGTATATCATACCTGCTTCAAGCTGATGTAAGATTTTTCATTTTTCCACTACATCCCATCTATGACTTTTTTTTTTTTTTAATATTAGATATTATAATATATAGACTGTCTGAAAATAAACAAAATAAATAGCTTAAATAATACCAGATGTCCCTAAATGTGAGTTTTTAAACAATACATTAATTTGGTGCAGATTCTTTAATCAGTTATTGCAAACACAAAGGGCTGAAAATCTGTTTTATTAAATATCACATAAGCTGCCATTGCCACAATCTCAAATTTTCCTCTGATTTGAATTGTAGGTGAGAAATGTTGCATTTATCTTGTATAATCAATTCTTAAGGAAGTATATAAAATATTCTTTACTATATTGATAGAACACTTTGTTGGGGATTCTAATGTTAATCTAGGTTAGACCTGATTAGCCATGGTAAGTCATTTACAGAATCACATCAATGTGAAATACAGCAAAGTCTGTCTTTGTAGCATCAGAGAAGAACTTACTAATTAATGCTACTCAGAGATTTCAGTTTATACTTTATTTGTATGGGGAGAACTTGAAAGCAGGTTCTTAACTTTACCACACTAGCACTGACAGAACTTC
Source organism: Megaceryle maxima (assembly GCA_024605025.1). Classification (NCBI taxonomy): domain Eukaryota; kingdom Metazoa; phylum Chordata; class Aves; order Coraciiformes; family Cerylidae; genus Megaceryle; species Megaceryle maxima. The sequence continues at coordinate 9,942 of JANHGN010013349.1, forward strand.
AGTGTTATAAATGGAAATTAGCACTGGCAGGTGAAAATTTAATGGGAAACAGGGAGAGTGCATTTAGAAAGGCAACACTTTATCTAACCTCTTCTCAGTGAGACTGTAAGAGAGCTGACAATGTGGCAGTGTCCATTTCACAGTTTATCCATGTATTTTTCAGGTAGCCTTACTGAATGGAATACTCTTACATAGCATAATTGATTCAGTGTAGACATGCAGAATGGATGAAAGAAGAGGTGCCAAGTACTGTAGGAATAGACCAAATATATATTTTGCTGTGAAATATATGATATGTTGGATGTGAAATATTAAAAATCATTAAAGCATTTTAAAATACGGCGCTAGAGAATCATGACACTTAGACTTCAGACCAAATATACCTTCCCTATCTGTGAAGAATCTTGGCATGTGTAGGCATGAAATAAGATGTAGGTGTTTTGTTTTGTTTTTTTTTAAACTAGGCAAGTTCTTGAAGATTAATTCTGTCTATTTTGGTTATTTTATTTTTAAAATTATGCACCTATTTTCAAAGCTCTCTGTATGTTTCTGGATATTCACACAAAAGATAAATCCATTCAGGGAACTATTCAAGTTTATCCTATTCAGGAAAAAATATCAGAGATTAAATTCTAATCCTAGTTGTCATCATAAAAATACTTTTTTTAAAAAATATTTTGTGAACAGATGATCAAGAGTTTAATAAAATTTCCAGATTCTATATAGAATACCTAACTATAAGGTAGAAGGATAATCTAAAGAGGTAGTTTACCAGACCCAGAAACTGATGCTTCTATTATAATTAAAAATAAGACAGTTACTAAAGGCGATTAGCCACTGAAACTATTTAACAAGAACTGTGGTAGACCTTTTATCACACTGAATTGAAAACTGAATGTCTTCCTAAGAGACATACTCTAATTATTAAATGAGTTAAAGGGCACATGATAATTTTCTATTCCTTTGACTTACGGAACATGTAATTATAAAGATACTTCTCACCTTAAGTACTCTAAAAAGAGCTCTTTCCTAAAAACACACCTGTAACATCTCTTCACAATAGGGATGAACATATATCTATCCTAAAGGAAAAATTAAACATCTGTTGGTGCTGACTGCATGCTAGGATGTGAGAACATTTATGTAATGCCCATCACGTCCATTTCATTTTAGCTAGTAATAAAAATTTGAAGTACACAGGAACAGAGAAGTATCCCCTGATTTGGCATATGAATACTGTCTCTTTGGAAGACAGTTTTATATTTTATGTTAGTTGGAAGTTTTATTTTAAATATAAGTAGATTAAACTCTGATTTTGCAGGTTTTAAAATTACACATTCATAGATGTGCTTGTATGTTCATAGATATAATGTGAAGTGAGGGGAGAAAAGTTAAAACTTTACAGTCTTGATCCATGACCATATTTTTATTGGAATGAGCTAGCCATTTCACTGTATCATTACAGTGCTGATTTAGAGCCTTAAAAGGTAATACAGAATAATTTCCTGGGGAAAAAAAGAAGTGATGTTTGAAATATAGCTTATCTGCAAGAGAAATAGAGGGTTGGAAAGAAAGTAGGAGAAAATGGTTTGTTTTTTTAAATGCAAATTTTAAAATGTTAAAAATAATTTTAATTGCTCTGACATTGCATGAACATTATTGGATTAGGCATTAATTCAATCTGGCAACAGGTTTTTTCCTATTTTACTATGTGAGGAAACACATCATTTTAAAAGATATTTAAAGCCTCAGGATGTATCATACCGAAAAACCTTCAAAGTAAAACTGGCAGAACCATAGTGCCTTCCTAATTTTATTCAAAACCGTCTGAATGCAGCTAATATGTCACTCAGAGGTGTCTCACAAAAGACACCTCTTGTTTACAGAATGGCAGTAGTGAAGAATTTGGTCCCATTTGTGCTTTGTCTTTGCTTTGCATATTTAAAGGTTATATTTTAAGAGTGGGTCATGTAGAAATTTGTTGTTTCTTCCCAATCTGTAAGACTTTCACTGATAGTTAAATGGGGCTTATAACTAGTTTGGAAACCTAAATAATTCTAAGCTAATTGATCCCCACTGGATTGTGTTTTTCTATTCAAGGTCAAGTGAGCCACAAAAATAAGTAATGAACTACTTCTCTGAGACAGATAGAGGACTAGACCTAATGAGAGGTTTAGGCACAGGGAAGTGTTTGATGACATCTAAATGCAGCTTTATATGTTGATTCTCCAACTAGCTCAAAAAGAGATGGCATGTCTGTAGTACCATAGCAGACTACTTGCCCAGGTTCTGAAATGGTGCAGTTTTGCTATCCAAGAGCTCCACATACCTGAGAAAAAGAATGCTATGCAGTGCAGTATCATGCAACATAGCACAGGCATTTCCTGGCATATCAGAGCATACAGAACCCTGGGAACTGTAAGCATCTTGAAAACTTTAGCACAAGTTTGGTATTTTTTGCAGAGTCTCGACTCATAAAATCATGAACATTTCTGCACTTATCTAAATAAACAAGCAAGCCAAAACCCACTCTTATTACTCTTAATTATGATGAGCAGTCCTTATTGGAGTCCTTGTAAAAGGTGTCTCCAGCCTAACAACAATTAAAGCACTAACAACAAAAACAAAATAAATCATTTAAATCCACAGGAAATATACAAAAACTAATCAGAGCACATGAAACTTAAATATTCAATGCAGGTGAGTAAACAAAATATTACTAAATGAAATACTACATTCCCCATTAATTTGCCCTTTAGCTGTGTGGAATCTTATGTAGGAGAAGACTCACTTGACAGCATTTGAAAAAAAATTTGAGATAGCATTAAATATACTGTTTGTGGTAGAAGAGGGACAAGCTAGGCTAGGTTATATTGAGTAGTTATTGCTGCCGCAGAAATCCAGTCATTTTTCTTTTAACACACACAAGGGCAGGAAAAAGATAAAAAGCTGGTGCGACAGAGTCTCAATTGCAACTTAAAAATAAGGAAATTACAAGTGCAGCACACAGTCTTATCTGTCACTTCCAGACTTTATAAACCTCTACCCATGCCTGTGAACAGAGGAATAAGAGTCTGATTTGAGAAAGTTTGTTTCCCAACTTATACAAGTTTGTATAGGTGATCTCTGTGTGTAAGCCACCCCACCTCAGGATTGTCAGTCCCTTTAAAAATATACAGGACTTACATTATATCTGTGTCCATCCTGGCCCATCTCTAATTACCTGGAGGAAGAGCTTTACACCCTTATAGTGCTGGGTGACACTCAAACACAGTGTCTGTAAATTTGTAAAGGAAATCTTGTGTAAGGAATGTGATTTTGACATGCTTCCCTTCCTAACTTCTGCATTTGCTGTGGGAGAGTTTAAGAAGAGTCCTCACTCAGCAATGTCATTTCTGGATTGTCAAGTATATCATGTACACCATGGGAGATCAAGACTCTTAATTATGTATTTTAGATGCCAGTCTGGTAGGTCTCACATGTCAAACTCATATGCTCCTACAGATGAGTCCAGTTCATTTAACTTAGGTAACTAGGTAATACTTCCATTTTAGGTATCTAATGAAGTAGTAAGATTTATCTCCAGTGCAAGGATGTATTTGTCCAAGGTTAAGCACCTAAATGAGGCAGATATGATCTCACTCATGAGAACTTCAAGGGCACCTACTTCTCTCCATTGATCAGATAGATGTAAACTTTGCCTTTAAAAGTCTGTGTGCTTTTATACAGCTAAAATGAAAGGTAAACAGAGCAAGCTATACCCTAAGAATACTTTGGGATCTATAGCCTGCAATGCCTGGTCTTGCATTTTGAGTTTTTTATTTTATCCCACTTATGTGTTATTTGAGTCCTCAGAATCATTCAGTCATACTTACATGATATTCTGCGTTCCAATCCTATATCATCAATAAATTTCATTATCACTGACACTGGCACACACATTTCACTGACACTTCAGTGCCAAGTCCCTAATGAAATATTTAGACAACATCACATCCAAGACTAACCTTTTAGGAACTTTCTTCTATGAAGAAAAATCTCATTTCAGTTCTTTTTCGTATTCTGTTGGTCAGTTTCTTACATATCATACAGTTCCTCTCCTTGTTCTCATTTTCTCCAGTTTAATGAACATCCCACGTGACACTGCATCAATTTCTTTGAGTGAAGAGAAGATGCAATCTGCTGCATTTCTCAAAATGGCTTAGAAACAAAGGAAACATGATCCATTATATTAAATCAGCTTAGAAATTACATCTCTGTGAAGTTTAGTGCAAAGAGATAATAATTTTAAGATATTAACCAAAACTGAGTAGTAATACTCGAAGAATTCATCCAGAGCACAAACTGAAAGAGTCCTTATTAAAATAAGTGGATAGAAACCAAAGTAATACTATCCAGAAAAATCAGACTGAAAAAAATAACCTTTTAAAAATGACAGTTATTAACCAAAGTATTTTTAATGATCTGTTATTTAGACACCAATCAGCTGGGTACCCTGCTCCCTTGGCAACTGCAAATACTGTCTCTACAACATAATATGTTTTATTTCCTTCCTTCTTGGTTCTTTCTTTCTGACAGTGTGATGAATGATATTGGTGTTGCAAGCTATTGGGTCACTAAAGTTAGAGCACAAACTCATTTTTATGACAGCACTAAGATATTACTCTGCCTATTCCTTGAAAATGAAAAGAGTCTTTTTTGCAGTTGCAACTTTTTCTACATGCACCAAAAAATTGTTTCTGGGCTCTCTTAAAAGAGAAAATACTTTGTAATGCACATCACATCTGTATGTCACGTTTGACATCAATAAGCTCTGATATGTTTCTTACCAGGTGTCAATGTCAATGCCTGAAATACAGCACTGCTCCAGAGGAGAGGAATAACCTGGGAAATACAGATGCACCGAGGCCTCTTGTGATTCACTGGTACAGAAATGTCTTCCTGGGTGAAGTGATGAACATGTTCTTTATATGATTTTCCAGCCAAGGAAGACTATTTTTTTCTTCTGTGAGTATAATAACATGAAAGATTAGTACACTGATGTGTAATAATCAGCAAAACCTAGCATTTCTGTGATTTTATAATTCTTTGCTATACTGAATCATAAAATTCACAAGGTTTTGAATATGCTATAGATGATGTGATCTCTTTGATGTTGAGATGCGTTTATTGCTTTTAACAATAAACCTACTGTCTTGTGGAAATGTACCTTATATTGTACCCCAAGAAGTTCCATTCAAGAAAACCGTGTTGAACTGACTGTGAGGGTCATGATGAAGAGGATGTTGTTCCAACAGAAGTGTACTTTCCATCATTTTGTGTCATTGTAATGCTCTGTGAATGACTGTTTTATATCATGAATGGTTTTTCATATTTAGACACCTTTTCTTCAGGCCTTAAAAATTGTGTTCTGATGTGACTGGATCTTCAAAATCAGAATCTTATTGAAACTAATGAAGATTTGTACCAAATAAGAACCTAGTAAAATACCTTAAAAATTTTCAGATTCTATAGTAATTTTAATAATTTTATATATCTCACCATGCCATCTGTTAATGTATATTGAGTCCTAGAAATTAAGCATAGCACTATTTCTATTGCTTATTTTACCTCATTTTACATTGTTGTATGTTTGAATGCTTCTTTATAAGCCGTGTGAAATTTGTTTTTCTGACTTAGTGTATCATATTATGTACATAGACATTTCTGTCCATCCAAGGACATGACCACAGAAAGGGATATCATTCATGGAGTAAGTTGTGCAGTCACAGGGTAACTTCTAGAACAGTATGATGCGTTCATTTAAGGTTTGCATTTGATTGTCTGTTTTCACTTGTACTCACTACTCTTATTTTCTCCGTGATTTACTTTAATTTCCAGACCTTGGAGAAACATAACCAACTGCATAAAAAATTAAATCAATGCACTGAAAAAGTATTTTCCATCTCACACATTGCAGACCATAGTACTACACCCACATCTTTGTCTTGGAAATAATGATCTCACTTTAACTACTTTTAAGGCCTGAGTTCAAATCTAGCTCAGTATTAATATGGAATGAGCAGAAGTTTTCCACCTCTTGCCCAGAAGAAACTTGGACTGTCGCATTTTGAACCCACTAATTAACCCATGCTTGTCATTGTCAAGAGACAGAAAATAGTCGTATGGCTCAACACTGAATGGTGAGCAGCAGCCCAATGTTGTGAAACACTGATGTAATTCCAGTTGTGTCTTTTTGTTACCAACCATACCTTTATTAGCAGGTCAAAAGGGACCCCCAAGGGAACTTCTCTTCTGGCTCATACCCACAGTACTCCCTAAGTCAGGCCCATGGCTCACCTGCTGCTGGGTGCCAGACAATGGCAGGTGCTGCCCCTGCATGTCTCTCACTAAATGCCAAAAGTAGCCACTTTATATCTCTCCAGACTCGTTTTATCCAGCTTGTTATCAGGCCAATTCCTGCTGCTTTAATATTTATTTCTAAGCAAAGGATTTTCACAAAATGAACTTACAGGAGGTTTCTAGATATCTAAACTTTCTATGTCATCTACTTACCTGCTAGGAAATGAGTATAAACACCCAGGAATCATTCAGGCTGGACATATTAATGGCCCTTGAAATAGTAAAGTATCAGTGAACAGCAAACATTTTCTCCTGTGAAAGCTGCATTGTGAAAACAGTCTATAGCTTGTTAGACAAAAATAAACAGATTAATGCCCCATGCAACTGATGTTTTGTACTTTCTGGGCATTGACATAACAAGCTCATGAAGTTGGGGCCAGGCCAGTTCTGATTCCAGGAACACAGCAAGAGATTGATTAAAGTGAGCTTTATACCATCTGTGGTCAGGTTATGCTTGGTATAGTTCATATATCTGCAGAAGCAGCAATAAATATGCCCATAGAGACAACAGGTTTTCATGAATTGAGAAAAGAAATAGAAGCCAACCAGGGAGATGGCTTCTGCTTATCAGTAAGAATTCAAGAATGAGTGGCTCCCTGTCACCTGTGAGAAAAAAAATCACCTGCAAAGGAAAGCTGGTGCTGGAAGATGCTCCTTAAGAAATGAATTTATGATTCAAACTCAAATTCATTCCAATATTTATTTAATTAAATTTTTATAGGCATTTTGGCAGAAATTCAAAGTCTACATTAGTAAGACAGTAGCAAAATATATATATGGTTAGGAAAGACTGGCTCTCAACTGTGTCACTCTATTAATGAGATTAAAAGTAAGGGCCAAATTAAAGCCAGGGCACAAACAGGCAGAGTTTAATTGGCTTCAGTGGAATGGTGCATACTTATGCCAGGTGTACATTTTGCCACAAGAGGGTCAGGCAGACCAAAGTGGTCTTTTATTCTCCACACCTTCAGCTAACACTAAGCAGCTGTTATTCCCACCACAAGAATTACTGGATTCCACACACATGCCATTTCTGATCCATCCACAGCATAAGCCTTGTGCCAGCTCCTGATGTGGGTGGCTTGGCCAGGAGCTCCATTATCCAATATCTGAATTACCAGTACACACAATCACCTATGTCAGTTGTTAAACATGAGGCAGTTATGTAAAAGGATAAAAAAGAGAATGTATTTTGTGATTAATCTCCTATTTAATATTTTATTATCTCAAGCATCTAATTGGACCCAGAGATTTGCTAGTGCCTATGAGCATTTTAGCACCAAACTCAGAAAAGTTGGAATACTACAGGAAACACTTTCTGTATTTAAGAGAAAAAAAAAGAAGTAGATAGCTGGAAAGAGTAAAGCATATGATTTAGACAGGTAAAGTAATAATTTGTTCTCAGATCCATTTCCACTAGAGTAATTCAGATACACTTTTTTTGCCACCTTTGCTTGTTTTTTGATATAAAGCTTTACAAAATGGGTTACGTGTGGACTCATAGTATTAAAAATATAAGGCGTATTTCTAATAGTGTATATTCATGAGTTTCCCAGGCATGTGCAGTAACTGTTGAATCTATTCTGGAGCAGTATTTTCTTTTTAAAGAGTACTAAATCTATTCTACACTATTAATTAATGTTATCATTATTGCATGTTTGTCTGATGGAGTTTGCTGGGGTAGCCCATCCTGCTTCTCTCTAACTTAAAATGTTCTCTTTAAATCCTGTAGCAGCATGGAGCTAGACAGTAATGCTAACAGACCAAGCAGCTGACGTGGACTGCTAGTATCATCTTCTGACATTGTTTTTTAGAAACTATTTGATTACAAAATAAATGTAATAATCCCACTTTTCCTAGGAACATCTTTTCTTACCTAGCCCTCTGACAGAAGAACATTTTTCTAACTGTATAATAGTAGAGGCAATATTTGGATATATCTTTGGATTGTCTTTGGAATATTCCTGTCTAAGAATAGCCACCGACTTGTTACTTGATAGTTTTAAGCTTTACTCCTTTTTTGACCCGTTTGATGTAAATTTGATGGCCAGAATAGCTCTGTAAATGTTAAGTATATGGTTGCTATTTAGGCATTAACATTCACATTCTTCCATTGGCTTTGCTCATGTATGACTATTCAGATAATTTTTTCATTTGATGAGGCTAATACTAGTCCCTTTTATTCTGGATTTTGTGGTTGAGTTTCCTTTGCATAAAAACAGAGCCATATGCCAGTCTGAGGATGATATGTCTTTTTTATGGCTTAATACCACAAAAGCTTCCTGGGAACCCTAAGCCATAAGGAGGTAGGAAATATTTTTTACAATTTATATACCTTTCATCTTCTTAGTTTCATACAGATTGACTTTTGACTATTATTTTAGTCATTTAGGAGATGCATTTTTTAAGCATTACATTTTCCTTTGCCACATATTAATAGACCTCTTCTGGTTTCAACCCCAAAATTATTAGGTTTAGATAGCACAAAAGGTTGCATCAGTGCTTACCATGTCGAATGACAGGTTCAAGCATTGCCACTAATTTGCCACTACCTCTGCCACATCTCCTAAGAGTAGTATCACTGAGGGATTCTGGGTCATGACCCCGGGGTGGGAAACTGTCAGTTCTTAGTTTAGTCTCTGGTTCAGTGCTCTCTTCAGCCTAATGGAGTAGAAAACTGTCCATGGAGATGGCCTCCAGAACAATCCCATTATATAGAAGCTTAGGTAAAAGTACTTACCCAGCCTCAGACAGAAGTGTGAACAGCCTTTAAATCTATCTCAAAATAATTGTGTGATAATGTGTAACTCCTTGGTTTTAGAAGGTCTATAGCCCTGTGGGTTTATTTTTTTCTACAGAGGCAAAGGGATGTGCTTCACATCTCCAGTAAAAAGTTGGTTTGTGTTCCAGTTCTTGGTGTTCTTCTGATATTGTGAGAAATAGACATCAGATGATTTCTAAATATAGGGAAAACAGATATTTCCCACACTTCAGTCTTGGGTAGAGCTGAACTCTTGTGTGAATGTTATTGAATTTTGACCAAGGCAGATATCTGACAAGAAAAATTGTAGCTCATTTGCTGAAATCTGAGGAAATTACTTGCACTGGAAACAGAAATATGTAAAGGAGTAGCATCTTCTTATTACTGAAAGAGTCTTCTGAGACTTGCATTTTACTTGCAGGAGATCTTGAAAAAGCATTCGCATAAACACAATTGCTTAGTAGTATCTAATTACATTATCAGGATACACTTGTCACTGAGATTATATGCTGCAGTAAGTGCAATAATAAATAATATAAGAAAAGGATTTGCTGAAGAAATTCCAAAGGCTGAATCGTCGTTTTTGTTAAAATAATTACATTGGGAAGAGTTTCAAAATTAGGAGAGAAGCCATTCACTTAGCCATGTAGAAAGGATTAAACAGTGGTGGTGGTACATTGAAACAGTCTTTGGCCCATCCTCAACATAGCAAAGAGTATGTGAGTAGTCACAAAATTCTTAGCTCAGCAGGAGCTACATTAAGTCTTGATGTTGTTCTTTTTAATTCCTCCTTTAAGTAACATCTATCGGGTGGACATTTTTCAAGTCAGACAGTTCATAGATTTTCTTTCTTTACTTTTACATGATCAGCTGCTGTTACAATTAAGAAACAAAAGTCTAGATCTTAACCAAATGGGAAAAAGGGACAGAGAACGTGGGCTGTCTGTATGAAAGAATATGTAGGGGGACAAAAATCTCTGTGGCACCAGACCTGACATGCAACTTCACTGTCACTGGAGTAGCTCATGACATTTAAAGCCATGGGAGTGAGTATGGTATTTGTCCATTTTACTGAAAATAATTCTAGACCCGGATGATCTCATTTTCCTCTTGCACGGAAGATATTCACTTTTTATTGATGGAAATCAAAGCACTCATTTATATACCCAAAAGAGTAAAGAGCTAGAAAATTTTCCTTTCTAATTTCCTCTTTTCTGGAGTTTTCATGTGGGGAGATATCAATAAACATATATAGTGCAAGAGACTAATTATACAATTCCATTAGCTGTAGATTACTGTACTCTACCATGAAAAGAATGTTCTTGAAGGCAAATATTCAAAATCCCAGACTGAAGGAGAAAGTCCTCTAGTGTCCTATTAATTGATGCCATAGAAGTAGACACACAGACTTGTGCACAGTACTGTTGCCTATGGAAAAAGCTCTAAAAGATTAATTGGGAAGCTGTAATTCCCTGCAGGAACCCATATGTGAGTTAGGAGGAAAACTGGATTAAGATGCCAAGAAAACTGTGCTTATACTTCCTCCTAACTACTCCTCTGGGGAAAAAACTAAGATGCTGAATTCATCAGGCTTGAATCTGGAAAGAACTTCACACAACTAAATAGATTCTTTGAGGGTAAGATCTCTGGCCATGCTTATGACATTCCTGTGGTAAACATACAAAAATCAAAGATAAAAGTGCATCTATGCTGGACCATGTTCCATCTGCAGTTAACTGCTCATTTTTCTTTTGAGTTCCTGATTCCATACTATCTCCACTTAATGAAACAAATTTTATTTCTAATTTCTAAAAATCAAAATCCAGAATATTCTAGAAGCCTTAGCTCAGAGAAGTGCAAAATGCAATGAAGCGATTGCAAGGGAGGCTTGGTGGACATATCCCATTCTTGGATTAATTTAGTTCAACAACTAAATCTAAACTATTAAGTTTTAATTATGTACTTCATTCCATAGGAATATTTATTGCTACCCTGTTTTTTTTCAGTGGTGTCTGATACCAGATTTAGGCTTCATTATTATTATAAAACCTGGTTGGAAAAATAACATTTTTCTAAAAGTATTTGAAATAAATTTCAAATATAGAAATATTTCAAATAGACAAGCAAGTCATAGACAACACTGAAGCCTAATGAAATGAGATCCTAAGGTAAATATCACACTAAGAGATATAACGATTGGCTTTAAATCATGTTAATTTATTGCTCTCCTGACATTTTGAATACTTACGAGATCATCAATTTAATAACTTCTATTAATGTAAATGGAAATAAAAAAAATCTTACCCATGTGAAGGAACATCATTTTGTTGAAAATACAAACTAGGTGTTGATTGTACTGAAGAATACAAGACTGTAAAAAAAGATAAAAAGAAAGAATGACTATCACTTTATGCTTCCTTTGATGCTGTCAATGCATAAAATATACATCACAGGAGAACACTGTAAAGCCCATTCATACAGTTTGTCTAATAATTTTTGTAGGAGATATTTTACATGAAAACACCCCCCCCCTTTTTTTTTTTCTTGAGAGATTCAGAAATTACAAGGAAAACCATAGTTAGTTTGATAACTGTGATTTTCTGTAAATTACCAACGTACTGGCTTCACCTGTTGCAAAATCCAGAAGTGTTTATTAGTTATACTCAGAGGTGACTAAGCCTGGTCTATCATTGACTATGAAAGAGTAACATGTAGTCCAAGGAAACAGAGAGAGTCAGAAATTCCTACAATTTGGGTAAACACAGACACCACATTGTGTATCTCATGTCAATGGGAAGGCTCTTACCAAGGATAAAAAGATACCAGACAGATTACTACTGTAAACTGTTTTCAGGCTTCTGTTTTTCCTGTAAGAGTTTAAAATACATTAAAAGGTTCTTTATCAGCACCTTGCCCATCTGAAAGTACAGAATACTTCATGTGCTGTTAGTATGGCAGATGGTCTGGCTAGTTCTAGTAAAAAAGTCCAGGAACCTTTGAATTGGATCACACAGCTTTTGAGTTAGAGAAAGCTGAAAGAACAGTGAGAAATTTCTTCAGTCAAGTGATGCTTCTTTAAGGGTCACTGAGACTGTTGTGCAACGTAAGCATCTAGTGTTTGATAAGCATTTGGAGACCCTTAGGTGGAAAATGTTATTTAAATTTAAAGGATTATATCTATGTATTTATTCGTGAGAGAGGCTGAAGTGGGATTGGCTTTCTGTCAAAGACTGTCAAACAAAAATAGGATTCCTTCTGGATCGTTGTCTTGAGGATTCCTCCTGCTGCCTCAGAAACTTATGTGGAAAGATTTACAAGTGTATTATAGGCCAGCAGGTAATACACAGGACGAGAAATGGGAAGAATTAAATTCTACAGACACATCTGACCTTAATTATTTTTCAATCTTTAATATGTCATTCTGTCTTCCTTTACTTTCCTATCTATTGTAAAACTTTTTCCTTTTTGTGAATTTGCAAGGGCAAAGGATGGACAGGGGGCTTAAGATCTCTAATACCCCAGAAGCACAATTCCCAGTGATATTACAAAAATGCCTTCATAGCTTTATAGTCTCCTTCAACCTCCAGAGGCAATGAGTCGGAGGCAATGACTGTCTCCTAGTATCTAGCTTTATGAGGAATTAAAAAATGAATCTGATGATCTATAGATGTTAATGAAATATTATTATTATTGTTATTACCACTGTCAATATTGTTTGTAATAAAGTTGCTGCATATTGATATGAAAATTTCCTATCTGTCCATTAGTATCTCAGACTACAGCTTCACATAAATGGGAGATCACTTGGTCATATGAACATGTCAAAACCAGACAGCAGCCTCATTTTGGTTAGAGAATGTCGGGCTGTATAAGGGCTGTAATGCATTTTTACACATCCCTCATCTGAACAACAGGGTGACTAAGAACACCAGCAGAACACCAGTAAGTTAATTCTTTTCAGAAAGTGAACAAGGCATAAGCCATACATATTTTTGTTCTTGAGAAATACACTAAGAAATAGATGTACAGATTCCCTTTCAGTTAGTTGAATGTCCTGTAAAACTGTTGTATTCAGAACAGTCAGATTATAGATTATTCTGTCCATGAAAAATTCATGCTTTGACTTTTCCTTTAAACATTATGTTTTATTGATTTTTAAATGTCACAAAAAGGACATGTAATTATTTAGCACAGAGAAAAACTAGATCTTTCAATAAACAGTTGAGACAGAAGACTCATAATAAGAAATGACAGTTTGCAGACCTTATTTCATAAATTATGGAAAAGGAAAAAGAAAAAAATAGTAACAATTTCATGGTTATAAATCAGATCAAGGAAGATAATACAAAATATTTTCTGCAATTATCTGATTGGGGGTTTTTTGTGCATTCCTTTCAGTTACATTGTTTACTTTGTGTTTCTTTTTCTTAAACCTAGTAGAATTTTTTTTTTCTTTCTGGCCAAAAAAGTTTGCAAACAGAGAACACAAGGTCACATCTATGAAAACAACCTGAAATCTGAATTTATGTTTGCTTGTGTGAGCTTTTACAGTAGAGCTCCTTGGATGTTTATCCAATCAGGAAATAAGAACAATACCATGTGCCTTGCTGACCAAGGCATCCAACACATGAATACTTGGTAGAAACAATTCGTATTCAGTCCATAAAACTAACAACTTTTTTTAAGAAGCTATTTTAATTCTGAGTATTGAATAAATTTGAAAGAACTGCAATCTGCTCACAGATATGCCCTAAGAAAAGGATTTAGATAAATTATTCATAACAAGCCATTCACTCATCTATGTTCTAAACAATATCCATCAATATCCAGTGTTCCTGGAGGGGTTTATATAACAGCAAAATGTGCAAATATAGATATGAGAGTGGACTGTTCTATGTTATGCTTGAGAAAAGTAAAGAGCTTGTTACTTTAACCTGTAACCCGCAATTTAAAAACAATTTAGTAAAGTAACTTTTGAAAAAAACATTCCAGATTTTATTTGCATGCTATTATTCCACAGATCAGTTGTGTAGAGAGCAGTTTGGCAGCTGTGCCCCTGACTTGATAGTTATATGTCATGACCCTTGGTATAGTTAAAATATACCGACCAAAAAAATTCAAACCAAAATTGTGTTCTCCCCAAAGCGAAGCACTGAAGCTATTCTAATCTGCTGAAGATGATATAATATTGGTCAGGAGAAAAAGAAATAAACTCTTCAATTATAATTCTGCATAAGAATAGACAAGTGATGTTTTCTTAAAATGTCTAGAAATTTATTATGTAATAGAAGATACTATATGGCAATAACATGATATGGATTTAATTCTGCAAAACTGCAGAAAACTGAGTTACACAAATCCTAAGCGTATATACATACACATGCAGAATGAGACCTAAGTTTGCCTCTTGGAAGTCTGTCTTTTGTGTCTTTTGTGACTTTTTTGAAAGTGTCACTGAAGTATCTATGATGATAAGATATATGATCTACATACATGCAAATAAGGTTATAGTTGTTTGCTTCCTTTCATGGGGACAGAATTTAGAACAGGAGAATTTCTCTAGTTGCATACTGGAAGTCTGTGTTACTACGGGGACTGAAAGCAGAGACTCCCATAAACACTACAACAAAAAGAGATTGGAAGAGAAGGAACATACTGACTTGTTTCTAACTGCAGGACTAGCCAAAGTTTGTCTAAATCTGGTTGCTAAAAAAAAAAAAAAAAAAAGTAGGATTGCTCAGGAGATGTTTCCTGAACAAATAATCTAATTTCTAATTTTTAGAAGCACTGAAGAATTAAAAAAAAAAAAAAAAATTCAAAAAAAGCTTAGATTATCTAAAATATTTATTTGTTTAAAAGCAACCATCAGGAGGATTATGGCCTTCTAGAAGAGGTGGACAGGGCACTTTTAGCCACCACTACCTGTTCTTGAATTCATTGGGAAAGAGACTGAAAGCTTGTAGAAACTGCAAGACAAATACAAGTTCCTTCTGCATTAGATTGTTTTGTCAGGGAGATCTCAGTAGATAAGTGTGCGTTGAAGAGACGTGTCTGGATTTCTCAGGGTCTTCAATTCTGCAGTCCATTCTCATCATCATTCAGGCTTGGATAATGCTCGTATTGCAAGTTTTGCATTGTTCTTATCCAGATAAAAAAAAATAATCATATCCAGATAAAAAAAAAAAATCACAAAAAAAGCCTGATGGTTTGGAAGTCAAAACATGAGTAAGATTTCTTGTGGTTTTGCCATTATTTCCAGTGGTTTTAATCTCTCTTCTATCATTTGTATTTTAAAAAGCTTTCTTTTTCTATTGTTATGTTGGAATTCTCCCTGTCTGTGAAATGAAATGAATCTATGTTTGCTGTCTTCTATGCACTTATTGTCTTCTGTGATCACTAAAGAAATTCCACATGAGTGCAGCTGAGGTTCAATTCTCAAAGTGTTTTTACACACAAGAGCACAGATTAATCTTCTTTTTTTTTCTGAAAAAACAGAGGGCAAGTCAGTAGAAAATTTCACTCAAAAATAGTTTTCCTGGTTCTTAGATTTTATTAATTGTATTTTGTAGATTTTATTAATTTACTATTCAAAACATTTTCCATTAAAGTCTTTGAACTTGGGATCTGTAAACTGGATTTTGCCCAAGTCTTTCATACTTTCCATTGCTTTAAAAGCAGTCTGTCATACACATTTTGTCAGAAAAAGTGAATCCTGAATACATCTGTGACAACCTTTCATTTTTATTTTTTTTTTTTTTCCAGAATTCAGACCAGAGTTAAACACCAATACCCAGTGCTCAAAATTTGAAAGGTGCAGGCCAGATGCATGCCTGTAAAATGGATTAACACAATCCAAACGCCCGTGGCCAGATGAGAAAGGATGCCATCTTGATACTATCTCTTTGATATACCATCCAGTATTTTAGTCTTCACTAAAAAATACACTTTTTTGATACAAATACGTGTAGACAAAGTTCTCCATTGGTATTATTTTTAAAAATAAATAATAAAGGTAGAAAAGAAAAAAAAGAAAGCATGATTAAGCTTGGATTTCATGCTCCATAAAGCACAATAGTTTTGTTCTGCTGTGAGGATTGGTGACTGGGGGAGTACAGCCTGTGGACCTCAAGTGTTTTTACTTCCTATTTGCATGATTTTCTATGAGGCATTCTTTCAGTAAAAAAATTGAAAGGAGTTTCCTGTCCAAGAATGCATAAGATACTATTTTTTAATAACAGACAGAAAAGATGATACTGACATCATCATAGCAGAAATCTACAGTGCTCAGGTGAAGTCCACTGTCTACTTACACAGTTTTCAGCTTTATCTTTTCCTTCATGAATGTAAAATAATGTATCAATTTACAATTATAATATCTGGGTGAATAAATATTGCATTTCATGGACTGTATTGCATAGGAAAGAACTGAAAGCTTGATTTTTTTTTTTACATAACACATATAAAAACATTTATTTTAAGCCATTAGTGTGTGAATCATCAGATCACAGTATCAGTATTTTATGCAAGGCAGTTTGTCTGTCCTGGCTGTGGTCTTCTCCCAGCTTCTGGTGAAAATTAACTCTATCCTGGTCAAACTCAGGTCAAGGGACATCTGCAGATCATCCAACTTCCTACTTAAGCAGGGTCATCTAGAGCAGGTTGCCAGAACCCTGTCTAGTCTTGTTTTGAATATCTCCACAGAGTGAAACTTCACAGTCTCTCTGGGCCAGTATTTGACAACCTTCATATTAAAAAAAAAAAAATTAAAATATTTCTTGTGTTCAGATGAAATTTAATATTTTTGTCTCTATTGTCTCTTGTTCTGTCAATGGGCACTACTGAGAAGGGCCTGGCCCACTCTATATTCCTTCCCATCAAGTATTTATATACATGGATAGGTTCCCTGCAAGCCTTTTCATTCCCAAGCTGAATCTTTATAGATAAAGCAGTATTTAAAATGTCTAGAAGTGAAATACAATACCTTGTACCCAACTGAAACAAAACCTTCTTCTGGAGGGATTAGGACAGTACTAAGTAAGTTGTTTGTTTGCTTACTTGGTTTTATAGCACTTGCTTATTATTTTTCTTTCTGGGACTTCCTTACTCTGATTTTTAATATGGATTACTGCTATCAGTAGCTGTTATGTCAACATCACATACCTGTTATGTCAACATCACATTGTATCTCTAACGTAAGGAACTCTTTTTTCCTTTTTTTTTTTTTTTTTTACCTTGACATCTTTACCAGTGCCTTTTTTTACCCTGTAGAAAATATTCATGTCCTGTCAGTTTATGAACATCACCTTTTAGAAGGAAGACCTGATGCTTTTCTTGTAAATCCTAAATAATGTGTCTACTGTTAGCAATAACCCTGGTAAAGTATTAAAAAAAAAAAGTTATTTGCAGTAGTTTTATTTTTAAATGCTAATAGCATGACAGCAGCTCATAAATCATTAATGATGAGCTTCTAATTATGTGTCAGCATCACAGTGGGATCCAACCTAATACCAAAAATTTACATATTCATGAATACACCCGTAGTTGTGTATGGGAGAATGCATAATAGAGCAGAAATCAAATCATAGTCTTCATTTTCTCCAAACTGTTGCTTGGGTGAATTGCATCCTTTCCTAACATCCTTCTTCCAGGTATGTACCTATGATATAAACACTCATTTCAAACCGTTTTCATTAGATTTTAGACTGTAGTTGTCTTCATCTTGTCCAAAAGAATGTGTGTAGTTTGCAGTGTTACTGGTAATGAATACCTCATATAATTAGTGTCCACTCCATTTTAACTTGATGACATGAATTTTGAGTTTAAAATATAGCTGGCTGGCATATGTTTAGTCTAGAACTAATGGGCTTTTATCTAAATTTTCTGTGATGTAACTTGGCATCAATGTTCTAAAAAATATCTGCTTTGCTTTTTTTTTTTTTGGTGGATATTTACGGTTGTCTGGAACTGGGAAAGTTTGTTTTGGACAGTGTTGGTACCTCAATAGGTCAGCTATAAGGGATCACTTGTAAATGCAAGCGGTAAGGAGGGAAGATGGGCTTTACTTGTTATGCTTTTACAGAACCTTGCCTTACAGGCCCTAGAAAACATTAGCTTATTGATTTGAAAGCAGCTAGCCTTTCCCAGCCCTGAAAGAATCTAGTGTGAGAGTTCTTTTGAGGCACAATTCTCCAGAATAAAAAAGTAAAACATGAAAACAAACCATTGCTTATGTTTCCTGCAGATTCCCAGCACGAGGGACTTGAAGGTTTTGTTTTGTTTTGTTTTGTTTTTCCTATGCCTCTCAGAGCATGATATTCCCTTCTTCACCTTGCTCTGTATTTGGGTCTAATGTGGCAGATCACCTGCAGATCTCTTTCAAATGAGTCACTTCCTACCTCTGTAATCATTTCCACCTTTTACACTGGACCCATTAATTGAAAAAGATGTGCTGGCTCCTAACACCCTGTCTCCTAAAGGGAGACAAGCCACCTCAGTACAAGCCAGTCTCTACTTGGGCCTTGTTGGCACTGCTGCAATTCAGACATCAGTGATAGTTATTTTAATTGAATGTATCTGTGACTAATTATGTGTATTTCCACAGAAGGTAATATTCAAGGACTCCTAAGTAGTTTTTGCAATCAAGAATTATTAAGATTCCTATCAAACCTACACAGTGTATAATGATAATAAGAAAATCATTATATCTAGCACTGAGAAATCTCTGTTGTAGAATGTAATATCTTCTAAAAAGTAACTTGCAAAGAAATTCAGTGTCTATTCTCTTCCACTCACTCCCCATTCACCTCCACAACTGCAAACTTGTATCTCCCTCATACATGTAGCACAGTAGTTAAAATCCCTTGCTGCTCCACTAACCAGGTGCTGTTTGTCAGAGAAGAGAGAAGCTCCTCCTGATGGCACGATTTCACATCAGCTAAACCCCTTTCTTGTCATGCAACAACCAGAACCCCGAACACAAGACTCAGTGTTGCTCCAGGTGATGGGGCTGCTGAGGTATGAAATGAAAGTTAAGTTATCTAAGGGAAATTGCACAATAAATTTATGGAGTTGCGCTTACCCAAAGTCTGGCAGGGTAAGAGTTGTCAAATTGGTCTGTAACAGTGGCTTGCTTAGTCCAGCTTTGTTTTTGACAGAGAGAAGTGCTGTGTGCTTTTAATGTGCCATAAACTCAGTGGATATAGGGTAAGGAATAAAAAAAATCCAGTGAAACACAAAGTCTTTTCAGCCCCTAAATTTTGCACTGTGCTGCTTTGTGCTCACTGTGCTTAGATTATCATGGCAACCTCCAAACTGATAGAGTCTGCTCCTTTTCTCTTGGGCTGTTCCAGTTTATGCTTGAAATTGCAGGCAGAACCTTGCTTATCTTCTCAGCTATGTATTTTCCCTGCTGTGGCTGAATGTAACATGCAGAGTACACAGTGGTGTGTCACTGAAGTTGTACCTATCCTTTGATCCTGGAGGGCTCTGGTTCTATCTGGATGGAGGAGATTGGAACATGGTCTTAAGCCAGCAAGATGCCAGCTCTCAACGTTGCTTCATGTTCTTCAGAACAAACCAAGGAAAACCCTTGGGTAAGATGTTGGCTTTCATTACCTATGGTCCTTAATTATTCCCATTTTATCCAAATCTAAATTTTATTTTTTTATTGACAAGAATCCTAACATGCATATTCTAGTGAAAAAAAAAAAAGAGAAAAATTATTACTGCAATTATTACTATAGTGTTATTTTATAGAAACTATATAATCATGTA
>JANHGN010013351.1:0-10829 GCA_024605025.1 Megaceryle maxima
AATTTATAAGTAATAATAATTTGATAATGTTTTGTCTGATATGACTGACATGTTTTTTCTCTTGGCCTATTATTTAAACTTCTTACTGGAGTTTGACTGTGTAAAAGCATCTTTCTGTCTGCTGTTTCTTAAGTCTTCATTTTTGATACCTTATAAATTCGTGTTACACATATATTACATTGATTTAGCAAGCTTTTTGAGGAAATGTAGTATGTGTTTACATCATCTGCAATCATTAATCTTTTATTTTCTTTTTTCTTACCACCCCCCTTTAAATTCACTGTAGGTCCCAAAGGTAAACAACTTGAAGGAACAGAATGTCCGCTTCATGTTGTCCATCCACCCACTGGCGAAGAATTTGCTCTGGGTTGTGGGGTTTGCAGAAATGCTCACACTTTTTAGACTAGCATTTTTTTTTTTTACCAGAGCAAAACAGGTGCCCTCATCCCTCAAGTGTCCTGAAAATAAAGTCCATCTGGGATGAGGACGGGACCATTTCATAACCCAGGTAAAAGGAACAATTTACAGTGCAAGAAGGATGCCAAATACCATGTACATAATTCTTGCTGTGAGATATTGACATTTTTTGAACTGAGACATCAAAACTTGTGAGGTGTTTGCATGTGGCCATTACAGTCATCGGCTAGGAAACATTGGACATTTACAAATAAATAACTGCTATTAAAGGATCTGTGTGTCTGTGGACTATGAGTGAGGCTGGCTTTTGGGAGAAAGAAATATTGATTATTGTATACTGACTTTTTGTAATCTTGTACAATTGTAACGCATCACAAGTGGGGATGGTAAAGAGGAATATTCTGGTTTATTTCCTAGACTGTTATTAAAAAAAAAAAAAAAAAAAGTGTTAGGAAGGCATAAATGTAACAAGTATCACGCTGTATATAAAGGTATCAATGTTTGTCCTGTATAAGAATTATTAAATTACAACAGCAGTTTCATTTAAACTTCTGGGTTATGTTTGAGCCTGAAATTTTAATGAAGTGCAATACTGAGTGTGCCTCATATCTTGCAGCTGTAAACATAATGGAATGTACATGTCAATAAAGCCACTGTACATTTTTATACAGTGAAAGTCTAATGAATGTGTAAGACTGTTTTCTGTTTGCAGAAATGTTTTCTTAAAGGGGAGGCATGTCTTATAATTACTTCAGCAAGTTCTTCTAAAAGGTAGGAAAGTTTATTAGCAAAACTGGTGGTTAGGGAAGTACTTGAGACACAAAATCCTAGTCAAATCCCCTTTTAAAGAAAAGCTACATATATGCACTAGTATTCATATTTGTATTTCAGTTTCTGACAGTGTTTTAAAATACAACAGAAGAATTAATTTTAAAATATTTTTATCAGTTACTAAGAATCTTCAGTAATATAGCACCCCTACTATGA
The DNA here is from genome assembly GCA_024605025.1 of Megaceryle maxima. NCBI lineage: Eukaryota > Metazoa > Chordata > Aves > Coraciiformes > Cerylidae > Megaceryle > Megaceryle maxima. Next base: position 1,405 of record JANHGN010013351.1, read on the forward strand.
ATCCCATTTAATAGAGGCTTCTCTATAGTGAAAGCAAAATATAACTTCAGTTAAGGACATTTTCCTAGAAGATTCTCTTCAGATTTCAATGATCCTTATGGGTCCCTTCCAACTCAAGATACTCAACAATAACTTCCTCTCTAGTATTTCTGTCTTAAAGTTGATGAGATGTGCTTTACTGGTGGACACGAACATCTGCTCTCATAGCTAAGATATTGGTAGATGGCGCCCAGATATGCCAGAGGACCTTTATCAGACTGGAACCATGAGCTCCATCTCACCTAACTTCAGACGTCTGTAATACGTTTGTCTGTCTGCACTTCAGAATATCTGGGGAAAACCACACACCTCTGAAGTACAATTTATCTTATTCATAGTAGCAGGGTACTGGAGGTCAATCTCAGGTATGTGAATAATAGTGCAAGAAGTATCAGTAAATGGAAGCTAGATGTTTAAAGTCTGCACTTGAATTTAACTTCCATTATTGGTGTAATAGATGTTTAATAAAAGAATTCATGTGGCCCTCATTGACATGAGAGAGCATTTAGGAACCTCTTCCTGCACCCCCATGTGTAGGAGCAGAGACACTGTGTGGAGGGGGTTCAGGAGGAGCAGCCCCTAAGTAAGGCTGGGCACTGCTGCTCTTCCTGGCTGGCCATGCACAGCCAAGGAGACACACAGAACAACCTTGAGCTGCCAAATCCAGTGTTCAATGTATGCTGTGCCATTTTAAAGCCAATGTAAAATGTTAACAAAACGGAAGAAATTTTTTTCCTGTTAAAGTACCCAAATAGGAACCTTATTTTAAGTGTGCATAATGCAGTTGTCAACCAGTACATAAGTAGTACAGCTGCATTTACACCAGAGATTTCAGCACTTCCATGTTCCCACGTCATAGATTAGATGTCTATAATAGAAACCTGATTCTGAGGGTGTTTGGTTTAGAAAAGACATCTTTCTAATTGTAAACCAACTTGATGTGGAATCACAAAAAGAAAATACAAAAAGAAAACTTTTGCTCAGAAAAGATACTGAAGAAAGGCCAATTAACTGCAGCAGAAGATTACTGTGAATAATTTGAAGTGGTTTATATCTTCATATAAAGGTTCTTGACATAGGCCCCTGTGGGTCTTAAGTTCTGGAAAAATGAGTTACAGAAGAGGTGGACGGAGTGAAGGATTGGCAGTGTCAGGGAAATGTTTCTCTCTCACACCACTGGCCGTGCCTGTTTACTACTCCAGGAAGATGGCACAGCTTAGCGTGAGCATCAGGCTCTCGGGTAGAGCTCAGCTCCCATGTATAATGGTTGTGCCTTGGACACGCTGCTCCAGACATTCACGTCACCGCATCTCCCCCTGCACTGATCTCTACTGCTGATTATAGCCACGTGCCAGCACAGGACGCTAATCAGATCAGTCCACAGTAAGATTGCTGTATGCCTTTCCAGGAGTCGCGTGTGCGTTGCTGTCAGCTGTTGATCCACAGCCCACGCAATGGAAATGCTCAGTTCTTGTTTGCACCGCCCTGTTTGCCACAGCTCACCACGCTCAGCTAATTCATACCCAGTTCAGCTCCTGGCCAAGGCGAGGCCACAGTACTCCCACTTGGATCACACATCATTACCTTACAGATAGCTTAAACTTTCACAGGTGTATCCACCCACTGACCACAAAATGAACAGTAAAAGTTAATAAGGCACAGACAATTAACCAGCCAACACTGGGGCCTGATAATCTCAGTCCTTACAAAATGGTTTTCCGTAATCACGTCATGCTAAGTTTCACCCAAACAGAGCCTAGTTAGGCAGCTTCAGGACCACCCACTCATTTGGGAAGGAACTCAAACTTTGTAGGTTTTTGCCACAGCCCCCTCCTTAACCTATGCCAGGCACTGCAGGCGACTGAGAGTGCAGTAGTTGTATCACAGATGTCCCGTGTCCCTCAGCCCGAGGCATACTGCGCTGTCACACCCCCTGCTCTCACTGCTGAGGTCTAGCAGTGATGAACTTGTGCTACCGAGCATTCCTGGTGGTAGGCTCTTCACCAGGTGTACCTACACCGATGCAACTAAATACAGAACAACAAAAGTATTACAATCAATAGCACAGCAATTAGGTGCAACCAGGCATCACAAGTCATTGATAACCACACAAAGATGTTCCCCACCAGCTAGCCAGTGAGTTTTCCCAGGTAATGGCCACCTCCACAGTCTGTTGGGATTCAGGAGGCACCTGAGATGATGCTCTGTGCCCTTGTCACAAGGTTTTGTGTAGGCTGGCTGCTGCTACTTGAAATTCAGTCACTTTAGATGGAACAGTTTCTTCCCATATTGTACCTAATGGGAGGTGTGGCCACTGAAACCTTAAACAATACTTGAAGCATCACTTTGGGTTAGCTGCTGAGCAGCACACACCGTACCATTTGCTATCACCATCATGGCATTGCTTCTACACTCCTTTCCATGGTCCGCTGGGATAACCATTCCCGCCATCCTCCCTGGATACTGGTGTAACAGCTGACATAGAGAAAGCACCACTTCCACTGGTCCCTGCTTGCACTTTTTCTTCTACCTAGAGCCCATCACCGGTCTCCAAAGTCAAACTGGACAGTAAACAAGGCTCTACAAGGTAGACAATATCAGAATGACAAACAGCATCTATGGGTCAGTTATTTACAGCTCCAGTTTATTCTGACATCAGTAAAGTCACCAACACAGGACTGTGCCCATGGACTTCCTCGATTACGTGTGGCAGGAGCCCCATCATGCAGGGATGGCAAAGGTGCAGGTAGCCCCTGAACCCCTAGCTCTATTTGCACATCACTGCTCCACCTGAGGTGACAGGAAAGCACTGCCCTGCTGAGGGTCAATGGCAGCTGTGCCCTTCAGCCAAACTGCTCCCTTTTTGTATGAATCCACTATGCAGCTACCTGTGTGTAGCTTGCCTTCTAGTGCTGTAAGCTATTTGCATGAGTGAGAATCACTCCTTATTACTGGAGGAGGTGCCTACTTGGGGGTGGACCAGGGGATTTCAGCATCCTTACCCATGTTTGCTCTCAGCTAGTATTTCCCCTTCTGTTCATTCAGTGATATTCCTTTCCTGAGATAGTATCATGTGGCTTTTTGTACTTCCTCCCATTTATCCCTTTTATCCTTTATCCTCAGTCAGCTGCCCTGGTAAGGGTTTCCACTCCACCCAGCCACATTACTAGGTCTCTCCTATGCCATTCACTCCATCTGAGCATAAGAAGAGGAGGGTTGGCATTAAACACAGACAGAGAACGCATATTCTACTGTGGCCATCACATCACTTAGAGCTGTACCAACTCGGAACACTTAGCGAGTCAGGCTGTTTGGTATGATGGGCAGGGTATAGTCCACTAGACATAATTTTTGCCATCCTAATACAGATTCCTAACAATGGAACAGAAAATTGACTGGTGAACCTGAACAACCTTTTAAAAGCGTTTGCCCGGAGGCAGATCATATTAGTGGACTTGGTCAAGCAGCAGGAATAGGATCAGGGGTGATCCCAAGTACAGGATAAATGCAATTTACCCCAATAGATTCTGCTGCAATACACATCATTTAAGATGATACGCTGCATCCGCATCTACCCCGTCCCCATTTTCCCCAATACAAACAGGATTTAAGCAAAACCATCCCACCTCAAGACACTCATGAGACTATTTTCTCTACCTCTACGCCTTTGGGGTTTTCCATACTCCGTGTGTGGTGTCCTGTGTCCTGGGTCCATAAAACTATTTCCCTCCTGAGGGGCACAACTACAAACCAGCCAAATGCTACATTCTGGCAAGCTCCCAGTGCCTGCTGACTGAATTTGACATCTCCCATTAATAGGTGCATACCGGCAGGACATGGGATCTGTTCTTCCATCACACTCATACATCCAAGGAATTGAGATATACCTGGGTTTTGCCCCCAGTGTTGGGATACAAAAGTTAGAAACAAGGTCCTGGACTCATATTTGAAAACCAGTACTAGTGTGCCCATGTAGGAGAAATCTGGCATGCTACATAAGTTATCCTCCTTTGTACCAAGGCAAATCCTAATACAAATGTCAGCCCCCTCTTAGCAATACACCTTTTGGGGATTTTAACTTTACTACTGCTAACTTGCTGATCGGGTTAACTCCTCACCCACTGGCAGGAAGAGCTGAAACGATTTGCAGGGACACCTACAGAACACAGAGAAAATTCCTGTAAACCAAAAAACTCCTCTACTAGGATGTTGTCAGATCAACCGATCAGTGAGATGGTGCTACCTCTTTCCAGCAGTATTGTTCCCCCGTCAGCTGATGATCCATGGTCCAAGTGATGGAAACATTCCGTTGTTGTCTGCATGCTGTCTGCAGGGTTCAGCATGTTCAGCCTGTTTGTGCAGAAGTCCCAGGCAAAGCTAGGCTGAGATACTCCTGTAACAGAGATGCTGCAGCGAACGGCAATTTTTACTACATTATCTTACAAAATATAGTAAAGTGAGACAATAATTTTCACAAATGAAAAAACTGTGAGCCATTCATCTGGAAAGAAACACTATAGACTCTAGAGACAGAAAAAATGTTTAGACAGTGAGTTTTGAAGCCATTATCTCCAGCTTTTACTGAAGCATAAGAAACAATATCAAGTATTTGGCCTGTTGCAGGCAACACTCTGTCCTGCTGTCACTCGTCCTTAGTTTTATCTTTTTATTTTTCAGTGGCCATGAGGCCTTAAGTTGATGAACTCCTGTTCTATAAGGTCCTGTTTGTGACAGATAATATATACTTATTTTATCAGTTCCTGATATCTATTGCTGGAAAACCATCACTTCATTTGGTGTTCTTAAATAAGTTCTGTTTTTTTCTATTTTTCTTTTTTCAGCACAGTCTGCTGAGGAATAAGATTGTCACAGACAGCCTAGAACAAGTCCTTCAGCCACTGACTCATCACACTAATCTCCCCATATTTTTCACAGCTTCTATTTTCATTAAACTGGAGTGGGCTACTCATGCCTTGCAAGCCTCGCGTACTTTCCTTATAGCTAGATCTGGTCTATTTTATTGTTACTTAACTCTTCCAAACTGCTGCTATTATTTTCCTGCCTGCACTTTTTCTTCCTAGCTAGATACAAGCCAGGCTCATCAGGGTTGAGTACAGATGCCATGTGACTGCTCCAGAGCTACTTGAATATAACCAGAAAAATCAGCACAGGTGAGACTTTCAGTGCTAAAAGCTGTAGCAGTTACAAGACCTTACTGTTGCAACATTGCTGCAGGCTTCACCAGGCTGGTAGCCTGTCAGCTGAAATAGGAAGGTGTGTGTACCTGTACACACAGGTGGTGACATCTCCTGGTAAATGTAAGGCTCTTACCAGCTATATCATTCTCTTCGGTTTTATGGAAGAGCATCTGTGGGCTCCTCCTCATCTTCACATGATCATAGCGAGGGCTGCTTCAAATCTCTGCTGTGAGTGACTCTCCAACCAGAAAGTCTGAAACTTCAGATAGTTTCACCTTCTCTTTTGGAAAAATAAAAATGACAAGGCAGTTTCCTCAATAGTCTCGCTTCTGCATACAAGGGCTCAGTACAGGCCTCTGGACTTTTTCTGGTCCTATTAAAAGTGTACACAAATAAAAATTATTTCATCTTTATGATTTAAAATACTTCTCTCTCCACAACTCATCTGTTGTTAGTTAAGCTGTAAAGCAGAGAAACCACCTAATGATGATTTTCAGGTTACTAAGTAAAGTTGTGAGGTCCCCTGCTGGGAACAACACAGCTCTTTCACAGACCAACCCAGACTTCTGAATGTCATCTTTGCTACTTGGACATTGCTAAAGTTGCTGCTGCCTCTCTCAGCTCCAGCTACCTCAGAGTCCAAGAGCTCTACAAACAGCATTGCTTTGCCTACCAGCCAAGACAGAGCCAGCTGGGGGGGGGGGGGGGGTGGAGTTGCTCACCAGGTGCCAGGAGAGGGTTCCCAAACCACCAACTGCCCATAGGTTTTCTTTTATTCAATTCTGGTAAAGTCCCCAGTTCTCATGCTTTGGCAACACCACAAACCTTCTTGGCAGTGCCCTGCACCATGTCCAGGATCTGATTTGGCTCCATGAATGGAGCTGCAGCTCCCTTCTTGCTGATGTTGGTTGCTGTGCCCCATCTAGTGTGATGCAGAGAGCTCCTTCTGCACTTGTGCTCTTCTACACCTAGCTGTCTAAAACACACCCAAGCAATTACAACAAAGAAAATAAGCACACAGGCATTGAAGCAAACTTTGTTTATTCCAAATACCAGACAGCAAAACAGAACTGCAAGGCACTGCAGTAAGTCTCTGCCTGTAAGTCAATGTATCTAAACCCAGATAATGCATTTAGGGGTTTTAAAGCAATGTTAACTCAAAATAACAAAATTGCAGCCTTGTTACTACTCCTGAGACATCTACACAGGCCCAGAAAGGATTTTTTTTTTTTCCACAAGACATTCTATTTTTTTTCTGCAGACACCGGAAGTTTATCAGAGCATTAATCTTGGTAAAAAGGTATTTCTACTGACTGTGCATGACATGGATTAGTCACATCACATCATCAGCATAATGCTGCCTGAAAACAGTAAGGGAGGACAACAGAAACACCAGCTGCTCATTGCATTCATTGATTTGTAATAGATCCTTCTCCCCAGGTCTGGGTCAACCCCTTGCAGTTGGTTCACCTTCCTCTCCCATATCTCCAGCAACCTTAAAGTTACAGCCTTGCAAATATAACTTGTCATTATCAGAAACTGTAAGCAGGGGCTGTTATCTTCCCACCTTTAAAGAACCAGCCATTTATGCACAGAACATGGCACTGAAAGTATTTCCAAACAGCAAGAATGGAAGACACTGATCAGTTTCACGTGCGGATAGCAAAGGTTACTTTGGTTTTCTTGACAGTACTAGTTTCAGCCATAAAAACATCTCATTATCCACCCAGGTTTGTGTAGCTGCTCCATATAATCGAGCAAGTCACACAGTCACATGCTGCCATTACATGCTATCACAAGCATGTCTGAGGTGCTCATTAAGCTGCTCAAGGTGAGGTGATAACTCTTATCTCCAGATTTTTGTTGCATTTCCTGAAAAGCTGAAGGCTGAATGTAGATTTATAAATATACGCAGAACTACAATGACTGAGCTGTAGTAAATGCTTTGACGTTTTGGAGAAAAAGAGATTATTCTCTCACAGAAATTAAAAATGTAAATGATCATTCCTGTTTCTCTTGAAGACATTGTTTCCCCACAAATAATCTGAAGTAACTAGAACTAAAAAAAAAAAAAAAAGTTTCTTACAGCTGACTATGCATGAAAAAAAAAATGCTGCTGAAAAGATTTTTTTTTTAATATATAAAGTGCTTCTTAAAGAACTCAGGGATGGTGACATTTGAGAGATCACTGAAGAACTGTTACCCTGTCTCACAGCCATTTCAAGATTGGGCATTGGATCACATCTGGCTGTTTCCAAGAGACTTAACAATGACACTTAATCATAACCCACTAGCCCCAAATTAAAAATGCAAGCAGTTGTTTATTTATTATAGCCTGCAATAAATAAATTTTAAAACATGACATTTTGGGAATCTCAAAGTTCAGCCATGTATGGACAGGACTGAAAAACAAGCTGTACATGAGGCATCACACATGCAGTGGAAAACCTAAGAAGGCCTCCGCAATCCAAGGGAACTACCGTCACACGTCACTTCGGTCTTCTTTGTCTGGCAATATCCCAATCCCAAGCATTTAATTTCCACCACGCAGCATTAATTGTTTTCTCCACTACACGTATTCTTAAGGCTAGCCTGACATGGTGCTTTCCAATTACTGAGGTAGTTGGCTCTATCAGTGATGAAGATCCAGCTCCTCTGCTGCTATTAGTTCTGACGTAACTTTTTAGACTTCCCTCCTCCCTTTCCCGGCCGCCAAGCACCTGACCCGGGCGCCTCCAGACAGCCCGGGCCTTACCACCCCGTAGTGCAGTAGCCAGGGGAAGCCACGGCCACCCGATGAGGAGGCGGGAAGAGGACGGGAGACGCAAACCAGCTCTGTTAGTGTGTGTGTGTGCGTGTGTGTCTGTCCCTCAGCAGAACCGGTCGCGCCCGCTCCAGCGCAACGGCCGCGGGGCAGCCGTTACGGCGGCCAACGGCCCGTCAAAATCCCGCTCGCGCCGCCTCCCGCTCGCGGGGGGGGGGCGAAGGGGTGGTGCCGCCACGCAGCCCGCCCGCCGCCATTTTGGCTGGTTTGCGTCGCTTCCGCTGTTGGGAAGTAAACAGAGAGGGAGGAAGGAAGGAAAGCAGTGAGACGGGACAAGATAGGTGAAAGAGGCACTGGAGTCGGCTTCGGTGGAGGGAGCTGATGTGGTCGGAGCGGAGGCGGCAGCGCGGCCCAAGTCCCGGTTAATGCGAAGCGCAGTGGGGAGCCGCCAGGTGAACGGCCTGGAAGAGGGTGGGCGGCGACGACAGCAGCACAGCAGGACCTTTCTTCGGGCCTCGGCTGCGCTGCTGATGTAGGGAGGAGAAGGGGTTGGGGGCGGCAGGGCCTGGGGCTCTGGAGCGGTCTGTCAGAGCCCTGCGGCTGGAGCTGGGCCAGAAAGAGCCGAGCGGGAGGTGTAGCGTCCCCAGGAGTAGCGGGGGTTTAACCTTACACCTTCCTGTTTATCGGGTGTCTCTGCCTAGGCAGTTTTCTGATAATAACAGTAAGAAGTTGTAAGCCCCTCGTTGTTTCCAGGAGAGCTAGGTAATTGTTCGTGGCGATTAAGTTTATATGTGGGGTGCCCCCTCTCTTATTCTGTTCCCCCCCATTAGCGCTCTCCTTTTGTTTCTAGAACAGCCTTGCTTCAGGTGTAAATCAACACAAGGAGCTCAGTTAGGGTCGTTCATGGGAAAGCGCTATCAGCAGGATGTAAACAGCCGTGCACGGTTGTTTGGCTTTTTTTTTTTTTTTTTTTTTTTTTTAACGGCCATTTTTTTTTGTTTGCACCTTACTCACCAAAAAAAAAAATGTTAAGCATGTGCTTTGCTGCTCCTCCTCCTCCTCGGTGACTCTGTTTATGATTGAACGTGACTGTATTGAAAGCAAGATAGTGTGCGTTGAGCCCAGATGTCGAGTTCAGAACATTGTGTTCAGAAGCAAGTTACTACAATAGGTTGAGAAATTTAATTAGAACATCTTAAGGAGTCAGGCATCCTGATTTCACTCATCTTTCAGTCCTGCAGCGTTGGGTATCTTTTGGTTTGGGCTGGTTTGGGAGTTTTTTTCGTGGTGGGTTGGTTTGGTTTTTTTGTTTGTTTGGGGTTGGTTGGTTGGGGGTTTTTTTTTGGTTTTTTTTTTTGGTTGGTTGGTTTTTTTGGGGTTTGTTTGTTTGGGGTTTTGTTTTTGTTTGTTTGGTTTGTTTTTTT
>JANHGN010013353.1:0-14411 GCA_024605025.1 Megaceryle maxima
TTTTAACACAAAAAAAAAAAAAAAAAAAAAAAAAAAAAAAAAAAAAAAAAAAAAGTTTTCCCAGCCTTTTTGTTTTTAAAAAAAAGAAAAAACGCCCCAAAAAATTTTTTTTTCTCCCCCCCCCCCCCCCCCCCCCATCCCCTCTTATTAGACTGAACTCTGAAAAGACTTCATCAGACTTGGAAGCATACACAGTTTTTGTCAATTCAGCAGACTTCCTTTCCTGTAACACGTCATCAGTTCATCTGGGGCGTGCAACTCTGGTTCCATGCAGAGATAAATTTCAGTTGCAACCTAAGCCAAATTAAGATAATCCTTTGGAAGCTCCTTTCTGAGGGAAATATCTTCTAGAAAACACCTAGAGTAATTGTGTTCCAATTTCTCTCTGGGGCTGCTAGGACAATATTAAACACCATGTAAATCACACTTGCATGTCTTTGGCAGATAGGGCTTTCCTACCCCGCCCCTCGCCACTGTCAGGCCAGTCATCAGAAAAGCAACCATATGTCTGGTGCTTTGATTTGGCTGCAGGTATCAGCTTGCCAGGAATATTTGTCCCTCAAATTTGAATGGGAGTCTGTTAAAATGTATCCCTCTAGCTCTCACCTGACATGTGGTGGTGGAAAGTAGCCAGTCTTACTTGGCTTCCTCCTTGGTTGGCTCTGATCTTATTTTCCGCTTTGTAGTCTGGCTCCTTCAGCAGTTGCATAGCTTAGCAGGACTCAGTATTATTTTGTCTGTTTGTTGGTCTGTTTGTAAAGTTTTTGATATGCCCCTTTTGTTTGATTGTATCTTAATAGTTTATGGCTAGGTCCTTGACTAAAAAAATAAAAAGGCAAACCTTCCTTCTCCCACACATCATCGTCCATCCCTGCAGCCTTCCCCACTGAGCCTGGAATATGAACTGCCATAGATATATTATTAATGTTGAAGTGCAGCATCTGGAATATTTGCAAATTCACTTACTGTACAGTGCTATCCACTGAAGAAAAACAACTAGCCAAAGATACTTGAACCCTGTTAAGAAATCCATAATTCAAGAAGCTTCCCATGAAAAAACTGAATCTGTCTTTAGAGATAGAAAAAATAAAGTTTTAGATTGCATTTCAAAAAATAGGAAAATAAAAATTATCATAGAGTGGGTTGGGGTTGGAAAGTACAGCTGGAGATCACTAGTCTGTATCTGCTGCTCAAAGCAGGGTCATCTAGAGCAGGTTGCTCAGGACTGTGTGCAGTCAGATTTTGAATATGGCCAAGAATGGAGAGTCCATCACATCTCTGGGCGACCTGTTCTGGTATCCAGTCACTCTTACAGTAAGAAGGGTTGATTTGTGCTTTTTCTTTTTTTTCCTTCTGTTTAAATTTATTTTCTTTTATTTCAAGAAATTTCTTTTCCTGTCACTTGATCAATTGCAGAGCCACATCTACTGATCTCCCACTGTTATAAGAACAACAAAAAGTTTCCATCTGTTTCCTTTACAACTCTTTGTTGTGTCAGGACACAAATATATTCTTCCTTCCTTATTTATTTATTCCTTATTTATTCCTACTATTTATTTATTTCTTTAAAAGGCAAAGATGGGGAGTTATGTTGTAAATAGCTAGGTCTATTTTAGCCAAACAAAAATGAGCGAATCATCCCCCTTCGTAGGAGATTGATTCTTTCCCATGATCAAAGTGTGGCCTAATCCTTTGGCAGTGGAGTGCTGTCACTTAACTTGCCCATCTAATGCTCCTTGACCTATTCCTTGGTAATGGTATCTGCCACTATTACTCTTTCAGTGGAAAGCCCGTTCTTCTCTCGTTGGGACTGTACTGATGGAAAATGTTTGTGTTATATGTTGTTGCATTATGGTCTCCTTCCCCTGTTGCCCATGTCTTCTATGATTCTACTTCAAGTTTCTATACAAATGGGGAGGGTTGGTTTTTGATCTGGTGTGGGTTTTGTTTTAATTTCCCTTTGGCTTGAAGTTAAAGGGTTTGGGTTATCTCAAAGAAGCCTCATTCTTTAAAACAAAGAAAGAAGGGAGATTTGTCTCCTTTGGTGATCCCAACAAAGCTTCTTTTTAAAGTACATGTATCTAATTTAATGAATGAGAGAGAATAGTATCAATTGGATGCAATTTTGGATATTGTAATTTACTGTGTCTCTAGTGTAGGAGGAGCTAGAAATGCCTTAGCTGGAGGGAGGGTCACTGGAATTCTGTTCAAGACAAACATAAAACTACCCAGTTACAAATTTACAGAATGTGAAATCACCTCGCACTAGGATCTTGAAGAACATTTGATATTACCTTTTATGAGTTTAAGTTTGGTGTGGTTTTTTTTTTTTTTTTAACTTGCAAATTGCAAAGAGGAGGGTTTGGCCTTATAATGCAAATAGGAGAAGTGATCATTCCATCGTGAGAAACTAAGTCCTCACCACAATGTAAAACATATACCCCAGCACACAGTTTAAATGGAGAAGCTTGAGTCCTGTTTTAAAATTTTTTGTCAGGAGAGATTAACTAGATTTTATCACATCTATCCCTTGTCTATTTTACAAGTGTATATTTGACAGGAAATTCTGCCTGTTTTTCCTTCTTCCATTAGCTTTTATGTGCACTCTGTGAAAATCATGCTAGAATGGCTTCATAAAAGTATTGCTTGCTCATTTTGATTTCTCTTCTGAATTTTGGCAACTGAAAAACAAATTTTAAAAAAGTTATACTTTTCAACTGTGTAGGTATGATGAGATGGTTGGTGGATCTGGTCAGAGGTCTGTCTTGCAAAGTAGTTACAGTCAAGTGTGTGTGAGCGTAGTGTCTCCTTTCTAAAAGATCATTGTGATACTGAGGGGAGAAACAGATGGTATCCTAAAATAATGAGCTAATCATGATAGCTGATAGTCCAGGCAAATATAGTTTAACTGCCAAAGCTTTATTTATTTATTTTTAAATTTACTTTTACTGGTTGTTTTCCATTCAAATCTAAAAAAATACAAATCCTCCAAAGCAATATGGTGACGAGTATCACAGTCACAAATATAATTGCCCTGTTTCTTCACAAGTGTGCTTCTCCTAGTTCCAGCAACTGTGAGCACTTTGTTGTTGTTGTGATTTCATTTCTAGACTAGATTGAATCTTCTGTACTTACAATTACATGTTTCTTTCCTAGAAAGAATTTCAGTCTAGAGACACGAAGCTTTTATTTCTTACTGAAGTGCATGTCTGTCCTCTGCCCTCCCCTTAATTTTCTGTGGCAAATAATTTAAATGGCTGACTTGCATTAAATAGTGCTGTGGATTTTGGTTATTTGGCCATAGCACGTTATCAGGAGAATGAGCAACACTTCACTGAATAAGAAGTACAGCTGTCTCTTTTTAAACAAATATCAGCTGTATTTTTTTTTTTATTGCAGTTAGGTATTTTTCCTCAGAGATAAATGGGGTGTATTTATAAAACTAAAGCACAGATTTGTTCATGCTGTTTCAAACGTGTGTTACAGGCTCAGCCAGAGTTGTATCTGGAGAAATCACACCACCTCCTTGCTGTTTCTTCTTATGTTCATCCCTTCCTCCAAATAATTTCTGCTAAAGCAAGTGCCAGAGCTGACTGTCAGGCACTTGGAGAGAGACAAAACGGTCTAAGGTTGAATTGAATCATAGGTCTGAGCTTGAAGAGGAATAGAAAAAAAGGGAAAAATTCTTGTTGTGTACAAACTAATTTTTAAAATGTTGAATTAATCATGTATTTTACTGCTGAGAATCACTTAACTTGCATTATATCTCACCCCCAAATTTGATTCTCTGCTTCTTCAAATAAAAATGAGAAGTAGAAGAAAGCCACATGCTGTGGTGATCCCAGGGTGTGATCATGTAAACTTTATGGTTCAGAAACCTCATGACAGTAACTTTGCTGAGAGGCACCGTGGTTGGGTATGTTATTTGTTGCCACGTTTAACAACGTTGTACATCTAGTGTAGCAGTGGCGTGTGTGGCAGAGACCTGAACTGCTTGATCTGCTTTGCCATGTTTTGCTGTTTGACCTCGACTGCGCTGCTCCTCCGCATTGTTTTACCTATTTAGGAAGTGGGTCTGAAATAAGTGTGGTACCTCAGGGTACTTAAATGAAAGACAGTTGAAAGTATGAAATGACTTTCAAGTGCTTTCTTTTGGCAGGTTGTGATAAACTTGCATACCCCCCCCCCTTTTTTTTTTTTTTTTTTTAGCAGAAAGATAATAGTAATAAACTAACACTTCAGTCCTGTACCTTGTGAACTAAGCAGACGTTCACTGCCATTTGGCCTGAGCCTGTATATCTCTGGATATGTTTTGCCAGGACTGGACTCTTACTCTGATTCTTACTATTTTCTGTGGTGTGCACACGTGTGTGCAACATACAGCATGAGTTAAGAAATCTGAGTAATGCAAACTCTAACCTCTAGTTTGAAGGTTTAGTCTTTCTTGGGTCTTTAATGAGTTCTCAGGTAGCTAGAATGGTATTTTTTAAAAAATTGCTATGGATGTTAAGTATCGCCTAATGAATTAAAAGTCAGCTTCATATTTCGAAGAGACTAAGTTCAAATCATACTAGGTTTGTTAAAATTGCCAGCAATTACTTGTCTGTGAGTGCTGTTAACGATTCAGGAGTTAATGATATTGCCCCTTTGGTAAGGCAGAGCACTTTCTCACAAGTGTTCCACATGTTAAGAATTCTTACAAGATTTTACCCGTGTACAGTTATTTTGTTCTGTCTATTGCCTTGTTAAGAAACACAGCACCTTTAGCCTAGGGCTGAAGGGCTCTCTCTAGGAAAGCAGGTGGGTCAAAAGCCTTATCCAGGCTGGGAAGACGTTTATTTGTCAGTGTCCCCAGAGCTCTGGCCAGTCTGGGTTTGGATTGAGGATGTGTTGGCATATCTGGCTTTACCTTTACAGAAACCTGAGTGCACCCAGGCAACAGTGTGTATATGCTTACTGCACGCTGTTGTGTGTTTTGGGGTGCTAGTTCAAATTCGGGTTGAGAGTGAGACTAGTATAACATCTTCTAGTTTTGCTGTCTTAAATCTGTATGTACAACAGAAGTTTTGATTTATTTTTTTGTTTGTTTGGTTAGTTTTTGTGGTGATTTTTGTTGTCATTTTGGTTTGGTTTTCTTTTTGGAGACTCTGGCCAGAGTGCCACCTTGCAGAGCAGGTCTTTGGCACAGCTGATGTGCAGCAGCAGAGGTGATGGGATCCCTGGGAAGAGTATGCCTGCACCCCTAGCTCATGTGCATCCTGGTGATCTTGGGAAAAGAGGAGAAACTGTGAGCGAGACCACATGACTTTTAAGGACAAAGACCTGCCCTTGTTCACCCTCATCTCTTACCTAGAGAAGAAGTACCCCCCATGTTGAAGACAGCTTGTCTAGCCACTGTTCTCAGAAATAATAAGAGGCCAGGGCAATGACTCACCTGCTTGCACTGACTTGTTGCTGTAGGTCCTGGCTGTGAAGCATGGGAGACACTTAATTAAAAGATGGATCTTACTTGGTGCTTGCAATAAACTTTTGTAGCCTGACTGGAAAGATGAGGCGCAGATATGTTTTTATATGCTGTGTTATGCCCCCTGTATACAAAAAAAAAAAGTGGTACCTGTCCCTGAAATGCTTTGCATGTAGAGGATGATGCATTTTTGGGAGGGAAAAAAGGGATGAATTATTTTTGTCCTGAAAAACAGTATCAATGACCTTTCAGGTCACAATTCTGCATGAGGAACATTGCTACTGCTACTCTCCTTTGGAATTTCATTTTGACTTTCAGCAGCTGAAATAGTCGCTCATGTGTACTGCAAATATAAAAGCATATAGAGAAGCTTGAAGTGAATAATAGCTATATGGGTCCTACCACCTTCATAGAGTGTAATTTAAAAGTCCGCCTCTTGAGAGTCTACAAAAGAAAAAAAAATGTTCAATTACCTTGTTCCTCTATTTCATTAGTTTAATTACCATTCATTGTAGTGGAATCTGTGTTTAAATTATCAAATTACATCAATCCCGAACTAAGACCACGGTGGTTGGGCATGTGACATGAGAACTTGGGTCCAGAGCTTGCTGCTTGGCTGTACAGTGGAGCAGTGGCTGATCCAGGATACTGGCTGTAGTTAGCTTTTTAATGTCTTATTGATCAAGCAGTAACTGGTGGCATTAGAGCCAGGTTCAAACCACTTGGTTGCAGGCTATTAGAACATCAGCGCTCTGGAGTCCTTATATTTCTTTTTTATATTTCTTTCTCACTCTTAAAATAAGAGACTGTTTTGAAGATGGTTTTGTATTAGTAGAACCTGTGTTAAGTTTGTATGCTTAGGGAGCTGTAGGTGTAAACTTAACCTGTTAACCTTGACACTGGGCCTTTGTGCAGATGCAGTGTCCTCTATATATGGAAATATATGCCCACTTGTGTTATAGCTTGTCACTCACTGTGGCAAAACAGATAAATATTTCTGATGATGGTTTTGAGATGGTAATATTACATGGTCCATGGGGCAGACCATTATATGGTCAGCGAGGGAGCCCAGAATATTAATAAGTAGCTGGCCAGTGGATGGGTCTGTGCTTTCTTTAGCTCCTGAATCGCTGTTTTCGGAAGAGGGGAAGAGGGAACCATACAGTGCAACACTGCTGCCGTTTGTTTGCGGCTCTCTGGATTGTTTTCTCTACTATTCTCATTAGATCAAGGCTTTAATAGAAGTAGTTAAACAAAACAAAAACATAACTAAAACAGAATTACCAAAGCAAGCAAACCCAACCAACAACAACAAATCAAAACTGGTCTAATACCTTGTCATATATGACCTTACAGAAACATTTGATTTCAGAAGTTTTAAGAGATCCACTGACAAGGCACACACTTGTTGTCAACATCAGTACAATGACTAAAGCTATGCTTTGGCAGCTTCTTGATTTGAGTGCTTAACTGGTCATCTAACCTTACCTGGAAATAACTCATCAATCTGTGTGAGATTCAATGTCTTCGGTAGGTAGTTGGGAGAAAGATGTTACTGTTTAATGAATGCCATCCATTGCTGATATGGGGCACGTTACATGACTAGTACAGTAAGTTTTAAAATGATAAGGCTTGCATAAATGAGGTAGGACTGAGTTCTGCCAGGTGTTGTATAAGTACAAATGATCTCTATTTCAGAAAGCTTATGGACAACATACAAGACAAGAAGCAGCATGCAGGTGCTGAACTGCTCTTTGTCAAGAATCCAAGCAACCTGCTTTTTCCTTGTCAATGGTAGCACATCAAAATGAGTGGTTTGTTGCAAGGATGCCTGTGTTCTGAAATATTCTGTCATTAGTTTCGAATTAACTCATTCACCCTTTCATTTGTGCGTTAATCCTTTCTAATGCAAGCAAACATCACAGTTGTGGTTGTCCAGGTATTGTTAATCTGTGTCATACTGGGGCTGAACACATTAAACCTAGGTAATGATCTCGGACGAGGGTACCTTTGTTTTAGACTAACACTGAATGAACTTCAGGTGTGGCTGTTGAGCTGCTTAAGTATGGCTTCTACAAAACGCTTTCTTTTATGTGGATCTTGAGTGATGAGTTCATTTATTAAGGACTACATGTTGATTTGGAACCCTAAGCTAAGATGGAAGTAGTTCTTGGCAAGTGTTTCACTTAATTCCTTAATTCACATTTGGTCAAGAAGATTGTTAGCTTTTATTCCCCTGCCCTCCTTTTTTTTCTCTCTCTTTTTTTTTTTTCTTCTTACTTTTCATTGAAGTTGTGCATGTAATGACAAAGTGAACAGAAATTGCATGCTGATCACTCCCCTAATGGTACATACTCTTGTTTACAATTTCAAGATTTCTTTGAACTTGGCATTACCATGATTGCAAGCTAAAAGCAGACAGCTTTTTAACAAAATAGTGGTAAAGTGCAACCTCTGTCTTGGGTTCTGTGGTATGTTATGTTTTTTACTTCATTTTTCTTCTCTGGGATTTTATTGTTAGTATGCTATGGCAAACAGTACTAGGTTTATTTTTCCTATAATAACAGTGATGCCTGCTGCAAACTGTAGGTCTTCATGGATCAATGAACAATATTGTGGGTTGGCAAAAATCTCTGACTTTGCATCTTGCCATAGGAAACTTGGTTTTGAAGTATTTTATTACGGTAAACTTGAAATCTGTTTCTGAGAGTGTTGGCCAAGCATCTTCGTATGCTAATAGATTGTTGTTGTTTCTTTTTTTTTCCTCTCCCCTCTCCCACCCCTGTGCTTACCTCAAGTCATTTACTTACAAGGCATTCAGGGTGGTGGATTCTGTTCCAATGCTGTTTGCTTTGTTTTGCCAACTTCCATCAAATCTTCCTGTACTCGTTCATCTTGCACTCCAAACTTGGATGTGAATGTGCACATTTTGGTCTCTTACTTGGCCAGCTAACTACTGTTAGTATGAGCCATAAGCCAAAGCAGCCTGTTCTCTAGGCAGTGTCTGTGCAGCTCGTTGTTGTTTTTTGCATCGTGAGCTAACTGTAAGAGTGGAAATGAGAGCACCCGTTTCCAATGCACCAGCTATGTTCTGGGGAGTTCTTTATAAGGCTCATCTGACAATGTGAGACGTTGGGGGGCCACAGAGGGTGTTAATCACCACGAAGGAGCTAGTCTTTGCAAATTTGAGGTGGGGAGTCTGTGTGACTGTTGTGGTTGGAGGACAGAAACGGATCTCCACCCTGAGATTAGTATTTTTTTGTTCTTTGGGCAAAAGTGCGATGGTTGGGCAGGTGGTGTAAGGAAAAAAAAAATACATCAAGTGGATTGTGACTGATAACTACATTTATTCTAACTTCTCCACTCCACAGTTGCATATATGACAGGTATTTTAGGCATTTATATGCTGAAATAAATCCTCATTTGAATGATGACCTATCATGGAAATGGATATATGTAATGCATAAAATAGCTTAACAATGTTTTTCAGGTTAATCAGAAATTCATCAAGATCCACATGCTTTAAAAGCAGTTGATCTTTCACATCTTTTTGTGGACAACGTTTTGGCTTTTAAGTGAAGTCACTTTCATGATAAGGGAAAATCTCCTGCATTTGGAGAATGCTGTATCTTAGAGAAGCAAGAGTTTTCAATTTTTTTCCTAAACAAAATAGTGGAAAAGCCAAAATGCTGTATTTTTCTAGCTTTCAAAGCATCCCATAAGGGGTGTCAGAGGAAGAAAGACTGATAAGGTGAATTTAAGTATGTTTGGTAGCAGCATAAATGAAGCCTGTCTGGCTGATGATACAGTTAAGATGTATAATAGGTTTCTATTCTTGTTTTCAGCCTAGAGATGGATATTTGATGTATTTCTTTGCCAAGGTATCAGCATTGCAAGCGCATGTGCTTTAATGTCAGTGACTTCAAATCTGAAAGCAAGCCCCGGAATTGGGCAGTTTCGGTTGTATGCACAATGTAAATGAGCCTTCCTTGTTTAGGTACCGCTGTGTGCGGAGAGGGTGTTTCCTGAGGTAATTTACAGTTAAGTTACACGGAGCCACCGCGCTCAGCTCGCCTGAGCAAGGCGGGGAGCGTTTGTTTGCTCTCAACGCAAGGAAATCCGCCAAGAGAAGGTGACCTCACGGGTCCTGCCTACGCGGTCTCTCCTCTCCTTGCGGCAGCCCGCACACCCCCCTAGTCGTCCCACCACCCCCCTCCCCCGTGCCCCCATTCGTCCCACCACCCCCCGCGAAACCAGCGAGCCGGGAGTGGGGAGGGGTGTGAGCGGCCGCGGCCGCCAGGGGTCGCCCTCCCCCCCGGCGGATCGTGCCGCCCCCCGCCTGGCGTTGGCGCTGTCCGGCAGCGCCCCCTGGCGGTGGGCGCCGCTGACGGCCGCGCTTGCCTTGCAGGTCGCACCGGGAGGTACACGCTGATCGAGAAGTGGCGGGACACGGAGCGGCACCTGGCACCGCACGAGAACCCCATCGTGTCGCTGAACAAGTGGGGACAGTACGCGAGCGACGTGCAGCTGATCCTGCGCCGTACCGGGCCATCTCTGAGCGAGAGGCCGACTTCGGACAGCGTGGCTCGCATCCCGGAGAGGACTCTGTACCGGCAAAGCTTGCCTCCCCTGGCCAAGCTGAGGCCACCGGGAGACAAGTCCATGAAGAGGAGGGAGCCGAAAAGGAAATCCCTCACTTTCACTGGGGGGGCCAAAGGGTTAATGGACATCTTCGGGAAAAGCAAGGAGTCAGAGTTCAAACAAAAGGTGCTCAACAACTGTAAAACAACAGCGGATGAGTTGAAGAAATTGATCCACCTTCAGACGGAGAAGCTTCAGTGCATTGAGAAACAGTTGGAGTCCAATGAAGCCGAGATCCGCTACTGGGAACAAAAGTATAACTCCAGTCTGGAAGAAGAAATCCTCAAGCTAGAGCAGAAGATCAAAAGGAACGAAGTGGAGATTGAAGAAGAAGAGTTCTGGGAAAATGAGCTGCAGATAGAACAGGAGAATGAAAAACAACTGAAGGACCAGCTGCAAGAGATGAGGCAGAGGATCCTGGAGTGTGAGAGCAAGCTGAAGGACTACATGTCTCAGATTCACAACATGGAGGGGGGCCTTGAAGCAGAGAAGTTGCAGCGGGAAGTTCAAGAGTCGCAAGTGAATGAAGAAGAGGTCAAGGAAAAGATCGAGAAGGTGAAGGGTGAAATTGACATTCAGGGCCAGCAGAGTCTGAGACTAGAAAATGGCATTAAAGCTGTGGAAAGGTCTTTGGGCCAAGCTACCAAAAGGTTACAGGTAAGAATGTCCTTTTTATCCATAGCTAAAGAGAAGTTAAAGACCTGACTCTAATGAATTCTTCTGACACAGATTTGGAGCCTGTGAAAGAAAACACGAGTCTTCACTGTGAATTTGGGTAAAAGGAAGAAAGTTGCTTTTATTTTCAAATTGCCTTTTTTTATTTTTTTTTAAGAGCAGAGACAGTTTTCACTTCACATATGTGTATTTTACTCAATTCAAATAGTCCAAGGAGAAAAACAGTAGTTAGCTCTGTTTCTCAAGAGAAACCACCAGATGTTTTGGTCAGTGTGTTCCTGGCCATTCAGAAGGCCAGTGTGGCTCTCCAGGTTAGTGCCAAGTGCTACACCACCTTTCATTTATTTACATGCTGGCTCAGGTTCTTTCCCATCAGTTACAGCTTTGGTTTGTTATTGTTCCCTGACTGCCTGGTGACCTCTGAGAAATCACTCAAAGCATACCTTCACCATGCAGTGGGCTGTGATGGAGAAACACAAGAGCTAGTAGCAGCCAAACTAGCTGAGGGCAGTGTGGCTGCACCCATGGTGATACATCTGACCTTGCCCTACTGAGCGGGAGTGATCGCTACCTTTCCAGTGAGGTGCTGCTGTGCCAGGGTGTCTGGGCTCTCTTACACCTCAGACAGATCTCCCATGTGGACAATTATCATGTTTAGGGCTAGTGGGGGATTGATGCACGGCTGGGTGCTAAACAGGGCTATAGAATCATCAGGGTTGGAAGGGACCTTAAAGATCATTTCATTTCAACCCCCCTGCCAGTGGCAGGGACACCTCCCACTAGAGCAGGTTGCTCAGAGTCCCATCCAGTCTGGGCTTAAAAATCTCCAAGGATGGGGCTTTCACCACCTCTCTGGGCAACCCATTCCAGTGTCTCACCACCCTCATGCTGAAGAAATTCTTATATAGTCCTCTTGGCGTTAATGCCTTTGAAAATACTCATCTCCAAACCCCTGTTGATTTGGGGTTAGATATCTACTTAGATAGGATTTAGGTCCTAGATCTTGGCTGCTTCATATTGTTAGCTTTCCTGAAAATTTTCACATTATAGCCTTTCTGAGGCTAAACTTCTGATTCCCGATAGGTTTGTCTTCCACCAAAGTAGACAGATTGAAAAGAACAGTCCAAAACCAGCACCTGGGTAGACTGATATAGAGCTAAAATAGCTGTTAGCCTACAGAGCTTTTGTTGTAAAGAACAGCACCTCCCTTTTCCTATCTGACATGCTGCTGTTTGGGATTTTATTTTCTCTACACCACCAGCGTTTGTGGCATGTGTGAAAAGAAATTCTAGTCTCTGCCTCCTTGCTAAAGCTAATGATATCACTTGGAACTCAATAGAGCCTGAAAGACTAAATATAAATGGAAATCCAGCTGCTGGTTGGATGAGGTGAAGGAAACGTTGAGGCTCCTGAGATTTTCTTGTGCCCTATAAGATAGAACTGAGGCACTGTACATCAGTTTGAGTTGCAATTCTTGCTGTATTCCTGGGATTCACAGCTACTGTGTTTCACAGCGCTGCAGTTGCAGTAAAGTGATTCTGCTGTGAATACGTAAAGGGATTTTGCATCCTTATTCCTGAGCAGCTCGAACCACGCCAGTATAAGCTGCTTTTACTACACACAGAGAGGGGAAAAAAAAAAAGTAATCTTTTCATCCAAAACAAAATGGATGAAAACAGTACGCTGTTTTGGACATATTCATCTATCCTAAGTCGCCAGACACACTGCACTTAAACATTTGCACTACCAGAAAGAGGACATACTTGTCCTCTTGATATAGTTTACTTATCCTCAGTAACAGGCAGTAAGGCTACAACTGAGTTAAAAATCTTTCACACCTTGTTTTTGTAATAGACTGGGGTTTCACTTTCTCAGGAAATTTTCCCATTAAATTCAGATCTTCCAAGCTTGTTCTAAACCTAAAGGTTTACTAACCTGGAAGTCCAGGAGAAAATAAACTCAGCTCTGTATCATACACTATTGGGTGGAGGAAATAGCGAAATATTTTCTTGCATGCTGAAAGTTAAGTATTAGTATTCATAGAACTGCTGAGTTGGAACTGGGAAAGTTGAGCAGAGGGGGTTTTATAGACCTTTCAGTAAGAAAATGTTGGCTCACTAGGCTTCAAGAACAGGAAGGTGGCATTTTTTAGTAGCATGTGAGAAATTTCTAGTAATTTATCCTACCTCTTCATTTCCTTTTTGCTAGCCAGCAACATTACTGTCCAACAATGTGAGGCTGTGTTAAGGATCAAATGCAGCACTTTGCTCTCCCTGCTTCTAGAGAAAGCTTTTACATGCAAAAAAAACCCAACAAGCAAAAAAGAAAATCCCAACCTTTATCAGATAAAAAATCCCACTATAGCTTCACAATTAGATAGTAAATTGAAGAGCCCAAACCTGTAGGATTTGGGGTGATACTTAACTTTTTTACCTTATTTCCTGTGAAAGTTGAGAAACGTCAAGGACAAGCTATTTACAATGTTAGCTCTGCTAACCCATGTATTTCACTGATGCCATTAAAAAAACCAAAAAACAGAAACACAAAACCCACAAAACATCCCTTCAGTGGTAACTTTATTACAATCTCATAAAACACAGAGCTGCAAAGTTAACATACTAGTGAAGACAGTTGAAATTTCCTGGCTCCCAAGTGTCCAGTTGTAGAGTCTAATGGGCCTAAAATAAATTGAAGAATTTTTCTGTAGAATTGTCTTAAGTTGGAGGTGGCCTGCTTTCCATTTCTCACTCCAGTTTCTCTGAAAGCTCATAGCCAGTGAAAGGAAACACAAATCTAGCATGGCTGGTTGTTAGAGACCAACCACATGATGTATGTTGACAGAGTGGGTCAAACACACACATCAATGACAAAGCAAATGGCATTTAAAAGTTCTTAATTTAAACATCAAATTGGTTGTGTTCATTTTCCTGCTAACTGTTGAATCCAGCCTCAGTGGTGACTTTACTGCATGTTTGAAGTGAAGGGATGTCCTGTTAGGAACTGTATCCTAACACAGATCCACAAAACTATTCTCTCCCAATCCTTATGGGAGTTCTTGTGTAAGCAGAGTTTTACATGATAATTGGGGAAAAGAAGGTTGACCCAACATCTGTCTCTTGCCAAAAGGAAGATCTAGCAGTACACACTGCATAGAAAAAATGCTCACAGATGTGCTGCTTGGCATCTGGGTTGCTGGCCCATCCCCTCTGTGGCCAGACAGCTGAAGCCCATCCTGGCTGCAGAACTGTTCCATGTGCAGCTCTCAGCTAATGAAGTTGAATCAGGGGAGGAGGGGAAAACTGTAGTCTAAAACTGTCATAATCTGTTGGAGCTGTTGGAATTGCATGTTGTGCCAGAATTACAGAGCCTTGAGGAAGATCCTAAACTATCATCCTCTGTGCTTGTGAAGGGGTGGTGAACCAGACAGGATTTGGCCTTATTGTATAAAACACAGTGCACTTGCAGAGTGAGAGAGTTATGTCCATAAAAACTTATCAACAAAACACCCCCCTCGTGGGACAGGCAACCCTTCCTCCCGTCCTACGGCAGAAGCGAAACCCCAGCCAAGTCCTCACTGCTGCGCTTCGGTTTCTCGAGGCTATTTCTGGCGCTTGTCTTCTTCGTCTCCCGT
>JANHGN010013356.1:0-45862 GCA_024605025.1 Megaceryle maxima
GAATCATTGTTATATCACTGTAATGTTTATTTTTGGAGTTTAAATAAAAAAAAAAAAAAAAAAATTAGAAAAACTTTTTTTCTGGAGGCTCTTAAATCTTCCACATGTCAAATACAGGCTAAAGCTTTTAGGACAGCAGAATGCTGTCATTCATTTAGCACTATGTATTTTTTTCCTGTTCACAATATTATTATTCATGATTATTCACAATAAGCAGAGTCAAAAAGTAAAGTAAAACAAATATAAATGTCTGTTTTGCTGAGATGTCTGAGACAGCATTGCAGCCAAGAATAACAAATGTTTAAACCAACAGACATTTGAGAAGCCAAAAAATTTCTCTTTGAAAATAGACTCAAATTCGAACCCCTAAGACATTTTATGAAGCTTTTCTTTACAATAAATAAAGTAGTAAAAGAAGCAGGAAAAAAGTCTTGAAGTGCATTCTAATTTTGATATGTTTGATTTCCCCATGGCTGAAAATTGAAAACAATCAGCTTGTGTGTCTTCTAGAAAGTAAAGTTGGAGAGTATTTGCAATATTCTAATAAGGCTAGACTTAAAAGTACAGATGAGTTCCGAGAATGTGTGTACAGTGCCCTTCAATTACATAGTTTCACCTACTGAATTCAGTAACTACTGAATCTGGAGGCATGAACTGTCACCTGCACATTACATTGTCTTGTGGGCCTGAATGGGAGGGATAAGTTACTGATCCAAACATTCAGAAGCAATTCCTTCCTCTCCACTTCTGGTAGAGGACAGGTCCCAATTTTAACTCCTGAAATGAATGGAAATTTTACCTCCTAGCTCCACCAAGGGAGAAAATCAGGGATATTAATATGCTGATTTCCCCTCTCCCCCTTTGTTTTTTGAACGTGGGTACATTCTGAGGACACTGATCAGTCCCACCTGGGCCCTTTCCCCACCCCGCCCAGGAACCTATTTCAGCCCAGACTGGGGCCATTAGTTTGTGCTTTGCTGCTGCTCTGAGGGTGCTGGTCTTCAGTGTCTCCCCAGCCCTGCTTGGTCATGGGTCAACCTGTGGGCTGATGCCCTGGCCCTGCCTAGAGAAGTGCTGGGGGGTGTTCCTGGCTCCTCCTTGTCTGGGTTCTCTGGTTGGTAAGGCCCTGCTTGTCCTGGGGATCACTCCCTGCACTGAGAGCTGCCAGCCCTTGATCTGCTGTGACAGCAATATTATTATAGCTGGATTTTACTGAGGAGGCAATCCAGCCCTCATCATCTTTGTTCTCCATTGTGTAGAGCAGAGACTCTCCATGGAGCCTTCCAGACAGGTGGGTCTTGTCCTGTCTGCTTCCAGCCTGGCAGCTCTCTTTGCATGACTCTATGTGCTCCTGGTTCAAATTCCTGGGTTCTGTGGTCACGGGCAGCAAATACAGAAATTTAAATCTGGATCTGTATATCCTAGTCTAGGCAACTAAGTAACCTTGTGTTTAGGCTCTCCCAGGCCAGCAGTAAATCAGAACAATTACTCAGTCTGGATTGTGATATATTTGCAGCTTGCTGCTGTTGCCACTGCAGTTTTTCCTTGAGGCAACAATACTAAAAAATCTAAGAAAAGCAATTAATTTCTTGCAATCTGCTTGTACTGAAAGTAATCAGGCCTTTAAGTTGGCTGTCTCCAATACTACTGCAATGCCTACCAGCTACTGTAGGGATAATAGTTACTGAACTTGGATATATAACCTTTTGGGGTTTTGTTTGTTTGTTGTGTGTTTTTCTGTGTGGATTTTTTATTGGGTGGTTTGTTGTTTTGCTTATCTCAGTAAGAGGAGAGGGTACTATGCCTTGGAAAGGCATTATTTAAAGTGTGTACTGGTGCACTGCAGAGCTTGTTTTGTATTAAATTCCAAAGGTGAATTTTCTTCTGAGTAGTTTGCTGCAACTTGACCAGTTCACTTATTTTTAAATAAAATTTTCTATTTTTTCTTTACTCTCATCATTTTCAGAAATGAACAATAGCTTCATTGTTATTATATGAAAAAACTACAATGAACTGACTTTCTTAATTACATAGAAAAAGGGGTAAACTCTGTGAGCTGGTAATGGAAAATATTGACATTTACTGTGGGTTCTGTCCCTTGTGACAGGTGTAGCTCTGTGTCAGGATACAGCAGAAGGCCCTTCTCAGGCTTTAGCACAGGGAGGACAGTGATGTGACAGTGTGGGAAGGCTGTTGTGTTTCTTCTCCTCCCTGCATGAAAAGGCAGGCTGTGTTTCTAGTCTACTGTGACCTGTGGAAAGTAGGAGCCAAGCTTTCCTTCTTCTCAATTTACCTGTTTGGGTCAATGAAATAAGCCTTCTCCAGACTGATGAGGAGCAGTACTGAGTAGCTCATCTGGCTGCACCTGGAATAGACAGGACAGTAATTTAGAAAATTAAAAACTAACTTTTTTGAGTGCTCAAATGCCATAATTATCTAATGTTCCTCTAAGCATAGAAACTCATGTAGAAAACTTTCCGTTGACATGTTGCATTGCCTTTACCTGGTTCCCTGCTTTCTGCCATAGTATGTTTATGCAGGGTGGAGTGTAGTAAGTTAGCTTTTCCAAAAGTCCTCCCACACAATGCCATTTCTGGAGTTTGTGGATTTCTTTCATATCCCTTGTGGGGGAATATTTTAGCACTGTAATTTGGTGTGGGCATGCTCCAAGTAGAGGGTTTGGCTGCACATGACCTTTCCAGGGCAGAATTTTTATGACTATGCTCTGACTTTTTTTATTTTTATTCTTCACTCTGTGGTATGCAAACCACAGGGCCATATGGCACAGCTACAGAAATGTGTGAGCTGATTATGCAACTGCTTCCTATTATAGCTACAAAATATGGAAATGATGAGTTAAATGAATCAAAAATAATCTTGCTGTTCAAGAAAGCAACAAGCTGCAAATGCTTATCTGTGAAAGCATGTTGTTGTGTCTCAGATATTTCTCAGATATCTAATGATATTCATTAATTACAATTAACTTCACTCATTAGTAACACAGGGAAGTACTCAAGTTCTTTTGCTTAACTGGAAATGGATTTGCTGCTAGCAGCCCTGAAAGGGGAATGAGAGAGGCAATGGTGGCTGTTACTACTTCATCCATAGGAGTTGTTGGCTACCTAGTGGCTAGCACATGTACTCAACAAACATGAGGTGTTGAGATGTTACTAGTTTTGGTATCAGTGTGGTAGTAAACTGCTATTTGTGCAAGCCTGTGCCACTTTTCAGATGCAGCTCACTGTCACAGGGGCCTTTTATTCTCTCTTTTGCCCCTCAGTTAACTGGAATTTGTAGCAAAATAAAAGGAGTCACTCAAGCAGGTATTATCATGTGAAGTCTGAAAACAAATGGGAAAGCAGTAGGGTTGGAAGGAAGGATTGAGAAAAGTGGGGGTTTTGGATAGTAGTATCAGCTTGGAGCAGTTCTCTAGCCAATGAGGGTAAAACTGTAATGAAGGCCAGGATGGAGAATGGTACTAATCAGAATAAATCTCACAGGAACAGTTTTAACTTGGACTTGCTGGGTAAAGCTGAGAAGTTCATGGTTGTCCCAGTTACAAGCATCTTTAAGCTGTTGTGGAAGTGTACAACTTAGCAGGGTGTATCCCCTCAAACTTTTCCCTAAAGGAAAAGAAATAAGACAACTATATTGCCCCCCCTCTATGAACACTGCCTTTCATGCCAGAAGAAAGGCTGAGAAGTCACTCTATTGTGTTCCCTATCTTATTCAATATTCTTGTAGGCACAGGTTCTGTCCATTCCCTTTCCATTTCCTCTTGTTTTTACCCACAGACAGGGGTATTGTTGTAGATGGCGTGTTTACCTCAGGGCACTCTTGCATAACACTGACCAATAGGACCTTATTCTTTACTGACTTTATCTGCATTGTATATATACAATGCAAACAAATCTTTGTGTAACACAGTCTTGCCTGATAGTATTTGGTGAAAGTCACTCCTTAAGGAGAGGTGGAATGGAAAGTCAAGACTTTAGATGAAAAGGTAGTCTGGAGAAAAATCCATGGAGGAGAAGATGGAGAGACATTTTGAACAGATCCTGAAATCAACGAAGAGCTGCTAGGGACAGCTGAAGATGAAAATGGTCATATTTTTACATTAAAGTTAATCCACTTAAAATTTTCCTTAATGTTTCTCCTGGGTGTTTATATTGTATTTTGACTTTAATGGTTCTCAAGCATTTCAAATTAGGAAAGCAAATAGCTTCAATGATGGCTTTAAATAATTGGATTTCTTAACAGAAAATTTCAGTTAGGATGAAATTATGGTAGAAAAATAGATGGCTAAAGCAATGAGAACAGTAATATGAAGCCACAGGAGGTACAGGGAGAGGAAGAAAGCCAAGATCAAGGATGAAGTCAACATCACAGACAGCAAAGACAACTGTTAGGTCAGAATGGAGCAAAACAAAACAGAATGAGCAGTGCATGTATAATATGTGATCGGCAGGGCCAAATTTTGCCCGAGCTTACATCAGTACAACTTTATTGGCTGAATCCTCTTATCGCAATGTCACTTTGAATTTGATCTAACAATGCAGAGGCGGGCTTTTATTTAAATCCATGCACAAGGCTAAATTTTCCACTCATGCTGTTTCTAGGCAATTGTAACATCCCTGTTCCACTGCTGTTACTATTATGGTCCTTTAGATACTACTGAATTTCTTCTCCTGCGTATCGTCTGAGTAAATGTTTACCTGTATCACATCTGTGCTCTGATCTAGCAAGGTTGAATTCTTCAAATTAAAAGATCATTTTAGGAAAGCACAATATTGTGCACCATTGTTTGGACAGTGTATTTTATGCACAATTAAAACCTATGAATTCTGTGTCCATTCTACCCATCTGTGCTCATGTTAAAATATTCAGGGGTTTTTTAGTGTTAGCATTCATGTTTTCCATATTTTGGTATCAGTGGTGTTAGAAGGAGAGATGAAAAGGAGAATCAGCTCCCAGAAACAATAAGCAAGAAAACTGGTTTTGCTTGAAACATTCTTCATACCTTATCCTTTATACTTATGTTTTTGATGAGAAAACAGTTATTTTAATTGAGCACCTGGTTTTGCATGCAAGTAAAACCATGCCCACTTAACTGCTATGATAGTTTATGCATGTGTGTGCATGCAAGGCTTTGCTACTCTAAACCCAGAATAAATAATAGGTGTTTATATTTTTAAACACTAGCTCTTTTATTCTTCTTTGGAAGAAAAAACCCTACAGATGATTTCACGAGCAGCCAAACAAAACTAGCAAGCCTCTCTGGGGCCACCCCTCCCATGATAAAGTGACTGGTGTTTCAGTCTTTGCCTCCACTCAAGACTTGCAGGAAACTGCCTCTAACTTCTACAGTTTGAAATAAAAATTAAAAAAATTGCAAATCTCTAAAAGCTGCTGACTCTGTGCCCCAAAACTCCAGACTTTATCTCCTTTTATTTAGGTATATTTTACCTTAGCTTAGCGGTATAGACAAGGCTGATTTACTCCTTGTTTACATCAATGTAACAGCTGTAGAATCCCTTGACTCTCTCTCTATCAAAGAGCAGCAGTGGTACTGTCTGGTCTTTTCCATGTGCCTGCCGCACTTGTGGCTCTGAAGAGCTACCAACACAAGAATAAAGAATTGCAGTTCGTAAGAAAAGTGTTCCATACCCTGCTGCAGAAGAAGAAAGCAATGCATACAAAGAAAACTGTGCTGTGCCCTGCACAGTGGTGTCCCCTGCAGAGGTGTGCCAGGGTCCCAGGAGGCTGAGGAAGTGTTTCAGAACCCCCAGCAGACAGCAGCACTGGGGCCCCCAGACCAAAGCAGTCTGTCAAAGAGAGAAATTTTATACTGAAAGGAAAATAATACATATAATCACTTAAGGCATCTGGCTTAAAATATTAAAAAGGAGGATAGAACTATGGAAAAGGGGAGTTCTTTTAGAAAAATGCCTGTGGACTGTATTTTCATGTTCTTAAGCTGTTCCCTCGAGCTATTTTACACAATACTTGGGTTTCTCAGGTTTCAGAAATAGTAATGATTCAATGGATGTGGAATCACAGAAAGCTCCTGAACTCATCTTATGCTCCCCTCCACTGCCTTGAAGTCCTATTTCCAGCCTCTGTTTCAGAACTATGGAGGATTGCAGAGGAGCAAAAAATCCCTCTGCGGTGTTAACTGTTACTGTCTTTGAAAGGAGTTCATTTTAAACCAGAGAAATTGGCTGTATAGGATTGAAATATTTTCTCTTTCCCAAGTACTGGTAGATTAACCTAGAAGCCTGGTTTAACACAATAATTATAGTAATGAAATGCAGCATTTTTTTTGTGTATAGTATTTTTTCTCTTTCAATATGCTTGCAGATATGGGGTTTGATGTTTAAAATATCCATGACATTTCAAATAACTGCTATCAAATAGATTTTTTGATAAGTAGCAAGTCCCTCTCCCCAGTTTATCATAAAAATAGTGCTTTTTTAATCCTTTTCAAACAATTGGTCAACAATTCTCCATATAATGTCAAAATTTAACAAATACCATTTAATTCAAATTTTAACTATATATGACTTCAGATGCATACTGTCTAACTATATAAATCATCATGGTAAAGATGGCTTGTTTTTATGACAGCAGCAAATAACAATAACAAATAACAAGAAAATAACAAATAACAATAACAACAAGATTTCCACTGTTAAACTCAGAAAAATGTAGGTAATGCATAAATATAAATGAAATTTAAGAAAAAGAAATTTTGCACCTGCAAAAAATCTCATTTTAATGCCTCTTTCTACAAGACTGTTCAGAATGAAATTATTGAAACATTGTTGAAGCAAAGCCATGTTCTGCTGAAATTTCAGCACAGTCAGAATATTCCACTTGGAGATACTGCCTTTGCTCAAGGTTTTGATGAAAAGTCTCAAAACAATTGGATATTTTTTAAAAAAGCAGTCTGAGGTATCAATCTTGCCAGGATGAAAACTATTTTTCAACCAGCTCTAGGTGGAAATGCATTTCTTATTCCTTCATTCCACTGTTTTAATTCCTGTGTCATGTTAATGGTGATCATTAAGTGATCATGGGATTTCACCAGCTTTTACTTAACTGTCTTCAGTCAGCAATGACATCTGTCCTCTTGGTCTGGAGAATAGATCTGATTCTCTCCTACTCCATCATGTCAACTGAAATGGTCAAGTAAAAGGTGGCAATTTTTATAAAGCACAATATTACTAAGGTAAATAGCTCAAGCATCACCTTGAATCTCTACCAAATTATCCAGTGTAAAGACAAAACCAACCCAACTGCCTAGCACTACTATCATGTATCTTAAAAATTTTACACTTAATCTACTGTGATGATAGTTAATGCTTGTGGGCTTCCTGGAAAACACCAAAGGAATCATAACAGTTAAAAAGAAAGCTATGCTTTACTACCAGAAAAGTGAGGTGGCAGTTACTGGGAAATTAGTCCTTGAAATTCCTTGTGTTTCAGCACTGCATGGTACAGCTGTCTAATTGGCATGAAAGAAATAATGGCTAAAACATGTATTTTGGGCTGGATATGTAGCAGTGGTGGTTGCACAGAGGGAGTTTTGCTGTTTTCTTGATCCTGAAGATAATTGCTGTAGATTAGTTTTTGCTCTGAGCTATACATCCTAGTACATGTGTGTGCTTATATATCTAGGTTTCCAATGTATGTTGGTCTGTATTTAGTGACAGAGGCATGTTTCATGCTCCGTCAGATAGGAAGGACCGGGTGACATCAAGTTGTATTTTTTACCTTTGCAATGCACACAACACACACCCTACGAGCTAATGACAAAGCAGAAAGTCTCTGAAATACCACTGAATTCTCTTTATTCTTTGTGAAACAGCTCACAAGCAGCAGTAGTAGCAACCCTGTCTTAAATGTTTGAGATGAATTTGGGGGAGACAAGAATTTACTTCTGGAACACTAAATACAGTGAAAAAGTGGGACCAGATCTTTCTGTGGGAACTGACCAAGGCAGGTGCTGTCAGAGCTGAGAAGTCAGCATCCCTTCCAGGAGGCTCAGCCACTCTGAACCCTTACCTATGCTTCTTCCTTGGTCTGTTTTCCCTTTCTTTTGTTGAGTACACCTCCTCCACCGAGCTGGTGTCTGTTGTTTTGTTGCAGTTGTTACTGTGATGACAGACCTCAGTTCCATCAAGGTAACTTCCTTCTATCTCTTTACTCTCCTTTGGCACATGTAAAGCAGTGGTTAGACCTGTGCAGTAGAGCTCCCAGTTGTGGCATGCTGACTGGCAGTGTGGTCAATATGTGCTTCTAATTGCATGAGAACTGGGCTTATGTCCCAACACTTTAGTGCATTTCTCTTGCACTCCACTTTATTTTTTTTATGACTTATTTCTAATGAATACTGTTTATCTAAGGTAATTCTAAAGTTCTGTAGATCCATATTCTGTACCTTATGTACTGGTGATCAAGATTCTTCCCCGTATGTATGTAGTAGTTGGAGGAAATAGCTTGGCACTGATTTTATTTATATATGTAGAGGAGATCTATCCCAACACTTTTTTTTTTCTCTGGTGTTTCTGCTGTTGCCACTTCTATTACCTAAGGAAATGCTTCTGCCTCAAATCCCGCTACTTATTAAGTCTATGCACAGACAGTGAATAGAGGCTAAAGGTCACACTTTCTCTCCAGCCTTTTTTTGTTTTCTCCAAAAGGAGAAGTTACAGGTCTCAAAGGGGATGATGATGATGAAATTTAATGGCTTTTTAAGTGCAGGAGCTCATGTTGGAGATTCTTGTGGACTTCCTGGTCTTACAAATGTGGTTCTGTAGAGGTTAAGGCCAAGGGAAAAAAAGAGCTAAAACAAGGTGATAGGAGATTGCATACTTCTGATATTCAAGTAGTATTTTAATTAGCTAAAAATAAATGCAAAAAGAAATCTATCAGTGACTTCTCAAGAAACAAAACAACACTGCATTCTCAGAAGGAAATTATTTTTTCACACTGGGTATTTTGTAGTCAGCTTATGAAGACCAAATGTTTAAGTATTTTGCCTAGATGTTGCAATTCTAGACTTGTTAACCATGAAAATAAGGTGCTTAAGTGAGTATGAAGAAGTAATGAATGCTAATAAACACTTGAAATCCACACTTCCTAATGTTTAGTGATACTGCAGCAACAGTTTAGGTTAAGCTATCTTACTAATTTTTTGTGAGATAGCATGATTTGCAAAAGCATTCTGTAAGGCACAAGTTTTTAATCTTTAGTTTCTTTCATACTAAAACAGTTTTACATAAAACCCCCTCTTGCATTTCAGTGTTATTAAAATGTTAACAAATTACATTTTCCACTTTTAAATATTGATTTGACCTTTTGGCTCTCCTTGCAGATGTGATCCAAACATCACTGAGCTCACAAGAAATACTTTGCTTGCTTATAGTAGGTATGTGCTTGGATTCCTTTGCATGAATTAAATATTTGGACAAGAGTGCACATGACTGTATCCTCCTGTAGCCTAGGGCAATGCAGTGATTTGGTTGGGAGGGGTCTCCCAACTCTCAGGTGACTTTTTTTTTTCTGAGCCATCCTGTTGCATTGGCACATATGCACTCTTCTACATAAGATTTCATTACTCCATGGCATTTCAAATGGTTTTACCTTGAAAAAGCTGAGACAGGCCTGGCCCACAAAACCCAGTAATTGGAATTTTCACTTGGAGTTGTGAATTGAAATCACTTGATAAAAAGGGATGAAATCTTGAGTGAGTGCTTAACTATAATGCTTTTTGGAAAAATGGAAAGGGAGAACCCCACTGTACTTTGTAGTGACTTGCTAGAGTCTCTATCTTCCCAAGTCTTCTCCAGAATTACATAGGAAGCTGAGGCTTTCAATTTTCCACAGAACATTTCAGTAGGAAACACATACACCACATCCCAGAAGATGATACACATCATCTTCTGTCAGAGCATTATGATATCCTAAGTTCTTCTGCAGCTACAGCCTCAGTTCACTGACCGTTCCATCTTTTATGTATTTAAATATGTATGTCCTGAGTATCTTACCAAAAAATCAGACCATATAGACTTATTGGTTAAATTAATACCTGAAGGGGCTGTTTAGCAAATAGTTGGACTCAATATGCAAATTACAAAGTTTTCTTTGTCTTTATATGAGAAGATGTTTTTAAAACTTTATCAATGTCAATGTGTCAGCTTGCATTTTTCTGTGAAATCTTGAAACTGCTCTTTCATCTATGTTGTAAACACATCAACAAGTATGTAGAATGTCTTGACTTTGAAATGCTGTCACCTACTTTCTGTATCGTTGTCAGTAGTCAGCTTGTTATAAAAGTGTTTCATATCTAACTCTGTTTCTTTTGGTAGTGTGTCAACATACTGCATTTTTCAACTGTGTTCCTTGCTGCCTCTTCCATTTTTATCAAAAATTCTGTGTGACAGAAGTTTTCTTCCTTCTTTGCAATGTGTTGATATCTCAGGTTCTCCACTGTCACCAAAGCAATTGTGCCACTTTGAGGATAAGTTGAGTCTGTGTAAACCATCTTCAGCGTTTTGTGCCAAAGTGCAGTGGGATTTTGATCTTGGATGTTTTTGTGATGGTGAGAAGTCCCCAGGCCTCAGCCATTGCCTTTATTTCTTAGTTTGGAAGTTTCCCAGAACATGTTCAGTCTAATTCGATGTCTATTGCCAATGTGCTCTGCAACATGGAGTCCACAGTTTGCCATCTGGTGATTGACAATTTCTTAAATGTGAGTGTACTCAAGTTTTCTATTCTGTTGCTTTTCATGTAACTTTCAGGTTTGTTTTGGGTTTTGTTTTCAGAAGATAACATGTTAGGAGCTGGTACAATTGCCTCAAGTGCCCCAACTGAAAGCTGAACATCTGTAAAAGTTACTGCTTTGCAGAATATAAAACACTTGCTATTTTCAAGTTTTGAGTAATACTTGTTTCACAAGGATTTTTCAGTCCAAAAATACAACACTGCTGAAGTTTAGAGGTACAAATTTGGTTACGTTGGAAACAATATTCTGTTCAAATGCTTTCAAGGCTTATGCAATGGAATTGCATAGATCTGTACACAAAAGTCGGTGAACTCAACAACTGTGGTGAAGTGCTTAACATAAGAGATACTTTAATATTGGATACTTGTATCACTCTTCTGTGTGCTATAATGTCAACATCATCTTCTGTCTACAACAGAACATTTCCCTCCTAGCCTTCAAAGGCCCATATCATGTGAAGTCCTTAAATCAATATGGTCCAAGTGCTGTAAACCACAAACATCTTTCTATCCAATATGGAGTTGGGAGGCTCAGCTTATAACCCTTCCATCATCTGCAAGAATACGTTGTTACTTCTGCACTTGTCCTTTTTACTACTGCTTATTATTTGTACTTCAGTAATATCCTAAAACTCTACTCAGGACTAGATTGCACTCTTAGCTGTGTACCAGAGACACAGTTTTGCACTTTACCGATTGCGGTGTAAAAAAATTAATACCACTATATTTTTCAAGTATCAAATTATTAAACTTGAAATCATAAGGCTCAAGGCAATGTTCTTCATGATCATAAAAGTTAAAATAGATAAGTATGGGAGAAAATACAAACTTGGAGGAATGTATGTTGTTTACTTTAATGTGAGGAGAATAAACTTCTCTTCTGAAGAAAGATCACTGCGTGAACTCTTTCCCCTATATCAGTAGAGATCATTCATGATACCTAACATATCATAAAGAAATATCTGCTAGTTATGTTATGTTTCAAAACCAGGTTGACATGAACCAGAGATCAAACAAAATCTGTATACATGGACCAACTTTGAAAAAGCTAAGGATCTGTAGGTGTTCAGATCACATAGTCTGCAGAAATTTAATTGGCATATTGCTGCTGTTTAACTTAAAATGCACAGCATAGCTACATAGTACAGAAGATTACTAGCAATAACTGAGTAAGCAGGCTGTCATCCTAGGAAAGGCAGTTTAAAAATATCAGAATTATCTCTGGAATACATATGTGTCAGCCCTGACTACATCAAGCCATTAATCATATCAGCTGGACCGCATATACCTCCCCCATGGCTCACACTGCTTCCTCCTTAAACATGGCTTATGTGGCAGAGTTGCTTTA
Source organism: Megaceryle maxima (assembly GCA_024605025.1). NCBI lineage: Eukaryota > Metazoa > Chordata > Aves > Coraciiformes > Cerylidae > Megaceryle > Megaceryle maxima. Next base: position 12,137 of record JANHGN010013356.1, read on the forward strand.
TTCCACCTTAATGTAACTTTATTGATGAGGATGGGAGCATGGAAGGAAGAAAGATGAGCTTTTATAGAAATCTTTGAATGAGAATTCCAAAGAGGACAGATATTGGGCTTGTTTACTTTTTTTTTCCTAATGTAAAGGGAGTGGACACAAGACCAAGAAAGTAACATGTGTCTGATTCTTCCCCAAGGCAATTTAAGTGGCTGTAGTGTCATGGAATCAAGGTCTCCTTAACTCTTGTCTGGTCCTTAAGCCAGTGTCTGCCAAAATAAAAAAAATAAAAATAAAAAAATCAACAGACACTCTCTTGGTGAGTAAAAATGCTATGTGCAAAACAGTATATTCTAAAAATTCATGTTATCTGACACATTTTTGAAACTCACAAATCTTCTTCTGTCCCTTGAATGTGGAAAAATACCTCAGTCATAATAAGATTTCTGTACAACCAGCTTTTCTAAGATGAGAAACATCCCTTTTCCCATGAAGTACATTTCCTGACATTCTTTCACCTTTTCTTTCTGTAGTGTGTATTCTTGCCAGTTCAATACACAGCATCAAGTTAGCAGGCTTCCACTTACAATCCTAACTCAAAGTCAACTACTCTGCAAGTATTACTGATTAATATGTGTAGCACTGAAGATCTGGAAGGTGAACATTTTGGACAAATATTTATTCAGTGTTTCAGAGTGATACACAGAGACTACTATGTGTAAATTTCAAAAAATTGCTGAAACTAAGCAGAATGAAAGTTGTAAGCAGTGTGTATTATTTCAAAATGTGGGCAGAAAAAGAATTTATTTTCCCCAGGGAACTAGTTTGATAAAATGATAAATAGGCTCCCAGTGCCAAAAGAAAGCATTAAGTTCCATGTGCCTGCACAAAGCTCTCAGCAGAAGTGGGGTTATTCATAACATTAATTTTTATTAGAACTGGGACTATTCATAGCATTCATTTTTATTAGAACTGTTTATATTTTTTTATAAATGAGAAAATCCTTAGATTTTTATACTAGGCTTATCTAATTAAAAGAAGAAATCTCCAAATTTATTCCTTTGGGGGGGTTTCTAAATAATTTTTCTCAATGATTAGAATTATACTTTCCAATGTAAAGCATGAAATTATGCTGACTTGAAATCTTGCCAAAATGAATGAGCTATCAGAGGATCTGGAATCAAGATGTTAGACATTGTATAGTAGTAAATATAATTGATTCATAATAATTTAGTGTAAAAAGCTACTAAAATAAAGGCATTTTTCTTGTACGTTATACTTCCATTGAGATAGGACTTCAACAAAATAATTCTAGCTTAAAAGACATCCATCCCCCTTCTTCCTTTAAAAAAAGTACACTGTGGGAACTGACAATTATTTTCCAAAGCAGTGGCTGCAGACATAACTTTCCAGTTTATTTGTCCTTTATTCAAAAGCAGACTCCATGGGCACCATATCAATGGGACAATCTTTATGTTTTAAGGAAAGCAGTGTCCTAGGAGGTATACTCCAAAGCAGCACCTCTCACCACAGCACTAATCTCATTTTTTTTTCTTTCTCCATGTGTCTCATTTTCTCAACTGAGCTTACAATTTAAGCATACAGGAATTAAAAAGTATTAGCTATGTGAACTGTAAAATGTATACTGAATAATATAATATTTGTCTGTGTGAAATTGCTGATGTCTATAAATAGTATGTGACAATGTGTTTACAGGGCAAGATTTGTTCAGGGTGGAGTTCTGAATGTGAAATGTGCTTGTTTTGTTAATTTGAAGTAAGATGCTAATACTGTACATAAGGAAAAATGGCTCTTGATGGTTAGTCTATGCTTGAGGGATTCAGTGGGAGGAGTTCATCTCTTAAAAAGAAAAAATGTATGGATAAGAAGCTGAAAAAGGAAACAAAAGTAAAAAAAGCACAGAACACTCACTATAAAAAATAATCATTAAAAAAAAAATTAAATATCTTTTACTTTAGCCACATAGAAACTAAAGTTCCAGAGCTAAACTTCCTGCGGAAGCATCTGTTAGGGGCACGGCAAGAGCAGGCTGCTTGCTGCAGCCCTGGAGAGCAGTGCCTTGTATCCGGTCTGGGAGATGCCCTGCGGCGGACATGCAGAGCAGTATTGCCAGGTCCCGGTGGGAGCTGCGTTTAGCTCTCTTAAGACCCAATCTTGCAAACGCTTATGCACATGAGTGATTTCAGCTGCCACGAATCAAGTTATTCACCTGGTTTAAGCTTTTGCAAGGGTGGTGCAACATCGGGCCCCCATTTGTAAATCCATTTATCCAACAGGATGAAATGGAAGAAACTGCCCTTTTCTTTTCCCCATCTAAGTAACTGTTCTGCTGTATTTTTATTTCCTGGTTTTGACTGGAAAAGCTTACAACTGCGAATATTTTTTTTTTTTTTTAATTCTTGAATCTTACGACTTCTTTAATAAGTTAAGCACTACAACTATCTTAAGCATATGGTAAAAATCATGCTGTTCAGGGGCGTCTGTGATTTTAAGACCTAATACTTCATAGCAATTTCTGTTAAAAGGCAGTGCACTTCTTAGAGACCAGTGGTTTTGTCACATCTCTGAAATTGTGGATACAGCCAAACAAAGGAAACTGGAAAGCACCGATGATTGTCAACCCATTTATGTCTGGATAATTTTCTGCATTTAATTTGTTCACAGCTGATTTGTTCAATCTGTAAGTTCTGGAGAAAAGTGAACCTTCTAACAGCTTTGTATTTACTAAGTACGAGTATTACTCTGTTATATGGATCACTGACCAATGTCTGGTGTTTGTGATTTTCTAGTTGTGTTGCTCCAGAACATGCAGGTTTATGACTTAGTATGTGATCTCCACGAGCTGGAAAGACTCAAAACATATGGCAGATCAGATGTTAGGCTTGGGGAAAATCAAAAATTAAACTGTCTTAGAGCAGTTGAGAGAGTGCTTTGCTATATATTTTATGTGATTTGTGTGTGTGTTGAGGGAGATGTCACCTAGGGAAGGGAATTGAAGGAAAAATAGCTTTAAAAAATGAACTGTTTGTATTACAGCTTTAAACTTTAAAGTCTGGTCAGCTAAAAGCAGATGTTGTGAACTAAGATGGAAACTTGCCCGAGGCCAGAATCAAAGGTGACATTCTCTAATAGTATGAAGTAAAAATGCTTTCTGGTTTCAGAATTTATTATAAGCACAAAAATGAATGCTTATTGTATGCTTATAAGCACAAATATTTTTCCATTTTTATACAAATTACTGAATAATATTGGTGGCTTCAGAATTTAATTTCAGACAATGGGTTCATTAGCAATCCTGATTACATTCCAAACTCTTTATCATAAAATTTTTGTTATTCTGTGCTGGCCAAGATCCTGTCCCGTTGGAAGTAGGAATGAAGTGCTGCTTACCCTTGGCTGTCTGCCCAGTAATTAGATGGGGAGGTGGATTAAAGCAGCTGAACATGTGGTGTAAATTTTGGAAGACTGTAATATGACACAGTTCTGATGCAAGTCAGTTTAAAGTAAGAATGATAAAGACCTCCCACACGGACTGGTAAAAATGAGTATAACCTTCACTGCATGCTTTTAATTGACCCCGTCTGAGAGAATACACAATATCTGAACACACAATGCCTAAGGAAAGTTAAAAATTAATTAATATTTTCAAGATGAAAAAGTTGATTAAATGAAAATTATTTATGTTAAAATCAATCAGTATTTGAGAAAATCTTCTGTCTCCTTTTCATCTATTTATGTATGAGGAAATGCATATTTACAGTAGCTGCCTCTATAGTATTTGTTGAATGGCATGAAGCTTTGAACCAGCTTAAAATTTAGTCTTTCTGAGACAGTTCTGCAATTTATTTTAAATTTACTAGTTCAAAAGCTATGCTCTAACAGTAAGTCCAGAGTTATAAGTTGCAGTATTTCTGTGGGAAAGAAAAAAATATAAAATAAAATTAGGCAACCTACTTCTGCATTTTACAAATAGTTTACATGACATTGTTTCAATTCATGTAAATCGAGGCAGCTTTTTTCTCTAGTTCAACAGAAAGAACAACAAAAAAAATTATTTTCAGAAAACAGAAACTATTTTAAGGATCTGTATTTTCAGTGGATATCTTTCTTTCTGTAGGAACCCTTTTTATAAGCAAGTCATATGGCGCAGGAATCGGCCGCCTTTCTAATTTACAGCAGGGTAAAAGTAAGGACTTCTCCACAGAGAGATTAATTTCCCATAAATCCATGTTCGGACAAGCTCTACATCTGGCATCAGCGGAGTCCCTCCACATTCCTTTCGTCCCCTTGGTTTCAGGGCCTGTGAGCAGAGGGGCCTGGCCAGGTGCTACGCCCGGGCTGCGCCTCGCCTCGGAGCCAAGGCAGCGCTCGCGGAGCCGACCCCGCGTCCTCCATTTCGTTCCAGCGGGAACCCACAGACCCTGCTGCGGGGAAGGAAAGCCGCGGCCGCTCGGTCCTTTCCCACGAACTCTGGAGGGCGGCTCTTGCCTGGGGCGCTGCTAGGAAAGGTTGGGGGGGGTGGGGGGGACTATGGCCGCTTCTCGCTCGGCCGGCCCGGCTGAGGGAAGCAGCCTTCGCTCCGCGGTTGCCGCCATTATGCGAGGTGGTGGCGGGAGGTGCCTCTGAGGAGTCCCCTCCGCCGAGGTCTCCTTCCTCAGTCTAGGGAGGAGGGAGGGCTTAGGGGCCCACAGGAAAAGGAAGGCAGCGCTGTGAGGTGCGCTCGCCTCTTGCTCTTGCGGGGCACTCGGGCCACAGCTGGCAGCCAGCAGGTGCTGTTCGGTTGGGTCGCAAGCCTTAAGGTTGTGACCTTCGCTTTGGGCCCTCTGGAGAGGGCACTGAGGTGAAATAAAGGTCTGAGGAAAGGATTTGGTTTTAGGAGGGAAAGAAAAGGGGCTTCAAAACTGAGCAACCACCCTTGTGGCCCACAGTAGTTGTGGTAAGTCTGTAGTAAGGTGTTTCTTGATGGTAACACGAGAGGTTTTTGCTTACTAGAGTTGGCAAACATCTTAAGTGTGACTCAGTGGTCTGTGCTGCTCATGGAAACACCTGCTCCCTCATTCTGCCATACGCATTTTCCCTGTGCTATCAAACATCATTGAGAGTATGGAAAAGACCCTTGATTCCTGCCTGTGTTAGACATGTGTAGCACACCCCTCCCCCCCTTTTGTTTGTTTGTTTGTTTGTTTGTTTTTCCTTCCTTTGAAAGTCAGAGACTTTTTGCTGTTTCTTGGCAGGGGATTTTGACGGGGGTGTTGCAGCTGACAGCCAGCAAGCAGGTGGATGAATGCAGAACTATGTTGTGCCACAGTTTTCCAGTCTCTTAGAATGACCACAATACCTCCTATCATTTTTATTTACATTATCAAGCAATTGGAATTAATGGATCCAGTCAAAGAATAAATGATGTCTAGAGAGTGGGGCCCGAAGGGCCTGGGAGATTAAATGTTGGGTATAACAAAGACTGCTTAGGGATAGGAATCATAAATCCACATTATTTAAATGGAAGTTGCATAATCATGGATTGATGATTCCCCACCCGAGGTATGAAAACCATTTCATACTGGCATGCAGTGTTTGCAGCTCCTTGGAGCTGATGGAGTGGTGGTTATTCAGTTGGATAAGCACTTAATGAGATAATTACTACTTGAATAGCAACAACTTGATAGTGCTCCTGACAAATGCTTTCTTCTGCCACTGCTGACACCCAAGCCTGAAAACTGCTTTAGATTTCTGACATTAAAAGCATGTGAAAGCATGGTGGCAGAATTAACCAGCTTTGTTAGATTTATTAGTGTAATTTCTAAACTCTGCATGTATTAGCGTGAAGGAAAAAGTGGCAAACCCTGGCAGTGGGAGAGTGGCAGAAATTGGCAGAAGTGGTGTTGCAAACTGACTTACTCTGAAAAGGAGTGTAAAAGGGGCATTGACGCATTTCTTGTTTGAAGTTCTAAAACCTATCTTCTTTGCGACGTTCACAGACAGTTTTGATTACATGCTCTATATTCTGCCGGTATTGTGAAATGTTTTCTGTTTTAAATTTGAAACACTCCTCTGGAATATTTGAAGTTTTACGGCTTCTGTGGAAGAAAAATATTTTTGCAATTTTTGGCTTCACAGCTGACAGTATACAGTAATTAAGCAAAGCTGAATTCTAGTTACAAAGCACTCTAAGAGAATTTTTTCATATGTTACTAATGAGATGCTGGAATACAAAAGAAGTGTTGCCTTTGGTTTATCTCTGTAGGTAATGAAGATAGCTTTGCTTTGTTATTTTATCACCAGATTTAGCCTTTATTGAGTTTTATGAAGCATTGTATTTGATTGGGTATTTTACCATTTCAGTGAATCTAAGATTTTTGACTCCTAAAAATCCTTTCTGTAGTATTTTTTTGGTGGGATCTATGCTTTTTAATGTAGGCCTTAAGCAAAATTAAGGGCTGTGAAATCTCTCAATACAAACACATAAAGAAAACACGTCCAACGCCCGGAGTTTGTGCTAAATGAAAAACAGTTAAATTAACTGGAGTATTTTTAATACTGGTGTATACAATAAATAATCTCTGGTCTTGATGTTTCAGAACAAACCTGTTAACAACATTAAGGAGCTGGACCCATGCTATAGTTTTCCAAGTAAGCAATTTGCATGTAGGTTAAAAAAAAACAACTCTGATTTGCTTGTAAATTAAAGTAATTGTTGGGAGTTTTTAGATAATAAAACAATTTTCTTTTGTAGAAATTGATGGAATCTGATCATAAAACATCATATTTTTCCATCAGAACAGAAACAATCTGAGAAAAAAATAAATGCTCTGCATTTTTTTATAAAAGAATCATAAAATTATTCTCAGAAATGAAATAATTTAACATTAACTTTAGCCCTCACTCTAACCCACTTCTTTTCTCCTGACATGTCCTGGTAATGTAGTTGTCTAAAGGGCTGTCCTACAGGCTTTTTTGGTTATAAGTAATAGGAAACATGTTGTATCAGGAGAGATTCTCTTTGAAAGAATTAAGAATGCAAGCAAGAGCTCTAAAAAAAAAAAAAAAAAAATCAGTATTGGCACTTAGTACCAATAAGATTTCTATTGCTTATACAGGTTCAATTCTAGTAATTTTGGTTTCACAGTTCCTTGTACTGCCTTTTGCAGATTAAGAGACTTCACATTCAATCTAAAAATGTTTAACTCTGCAGACATGGTCTTTTCACTGGATAATTTGTTTTATGAAAAACCAGATGCAGAACAAAGGTAAATCTTTTTTGTTACATATATACATATAAAATTGTTTTCCAAGTTTTTCTACGCTCTGAATCATTTTACAGCAGAATTTTATGTTTGTAGCTCATTTTTCTTCCTACCAATAGATATGTGGGGCTAGACCCATACTTTCCAAGCACACTGACGTTTGAGTGATGCAGGTGTGTCTTAGGGCTATAAGAAATAAGAATTAACCAGTTTTGCCTCTTAAATTTTTTTTTTTTAATCGGTAGAAACAGTAGGTTATTTGTAATTAGCAGTTTTGAGTTAGATGTTATGGAGGATGCTTAAGGAATGCTTTTACCTTACATTTGTGTGTTAAAAATAGGTATCTAGAAAATGAAAAGCCTCAGATTTGGTGTATTGCGCCTCCTCCAGCTATTGCTGAAATTCCAGCTGCAGAGGAGTTACAGAAGGAACTGGAAGAAAACAAAGCCAACACTCATATTGGTAAAATATTATAGAATGGAGTCATTTAGATTGGAAAAGACCCTTAAGATCATGGAGACCAACCATAAACCTAACACTGCCAAGTCCTGCTAAACCATAATATTTGGCATTCATTTTGAATGGCTTAACAAATAATTATCTTGACAGCTAATTCCTCCTCTCTCTTTTAATGCTGTGAAATACTAAATATTCTAGGTATGAAAATATAGACAAAGAATGTAATTTAGTTGAGGTTGATGGTCTTGTGTTTGGAATATTAGCTGTCGTCTTTGAAGGACTACAGGCTACACATTTACTGTGCCAAAGTGGGCAAGATCAGAAACATGATCAACATTTCAGCTGCTCCACACTGTTCCATGAAGCACCATAACACAGTGGGAAGCAGCTGTAAGACCTGTCTGCCACCCAAAGAACAGGGAGTTTATACGAACCTAACTTTATTCTTTCCTTTTGAGGCATTTTTCAAATTGCTGTTCAGGAGGCCAGATTTGAATCTTGTCATTGATTGCTGCTAAATAGAATATTCCTTCCATCTAGGCATTCATGATCACCTTAAGGAAATTTATTTTAAAGAATGTGTTTGCTTTATCTCTGTCAGCCAGATTTTTTGCATTTCTTAGCCTCTGTGCTGATTCACAATATTTTCTGTTTAGGAATTATATTGTTAAGACAGAAGGTTTTTTTCTCTACTTTATGCAAGAGCAATTAAGAACTACTCATTCAAATAAGCTTTCTAGTGTTTCTGGAATTAGAACTGTTTGGGCTATGTCACAAACAGGACACGGTAATTAAGTTTCTAGGTGGGTAGCACTGCAATTACTAGGCTGCAGAATAAAGCTGTTCTGTAACCTTGTGGCATTCAGTTGCTTATTTCCGCTCTTGCCTTCCTTCTGCTGACAGCAGTGTCTGTATGGTCAGCCAGATCAGGACACCGATCCTACTGAGAAGTAACCCTGCAAAATGTGATAAATTTATCAAGATGACTATGGAACCAGCCTGTCACTAACATCAATACAGATTTTGCCTGTTGAGAATGCAGGGTTTATCTCAGAGCTGTTTGTAGTAGGAACTTCAAGCGTGGGCATTGTGTCATTTTGTTAAAAAGACTGTCTTTGTTCTGGGACAGGGTGAAGAGTTTCTATCTTACAAACTACTTTGTAGTTCTGAGGAATAGTTTTTCTCCGTTACATTGTATATGAAGCATAGAAAGTGACCTTATTTTTCTAACTTTTTAATTGACAACAGATGCATTGCATTCATCAGCACGAGCCATAAAATATACACCAAAGTACTTGAAGTACTAGAAATATAATTTCATATAAGTGAATATAATATAATCATATAACATAAGTGAATTTGTCTCATTCAGTGTGGATGATATTTAATAAAATTACTATGAATTGCATATGTATATTAGTAGAAATAATAATGTCTTGGTTTTGTAGGAGGGAGAAAGCACCAGAAGTTTATAAAGCAATGTAAAAGTAACACTGAAGAAGTAAATGATAAATCAGCAGGACCTGTTGATTTTGGCATAGCCTCTGCAAAGGAAGTGCTCCTATTAGATGTAGGAGAAAGAGAGAAAATTAGTTTTCAGCATGAAAGTCGGAAGATGGTTTCATTGTTTCTCTCTTCTGACCAAGATAAATCTAAAACAGGAGCAGGGGTTTCTCAGCAACCTGGTGCAAGTTTTTCCCAAAATAAAATATTAAGTAATTTCCCAGAAAACAGGGATGATGAGAGTGTCCATTCCACATTAAGGAAAAGGTACGTCTGGTCAATTCAGGTAGTTTATCAACTGTCAGAATTATGTTATCAATTTAGATACTTTTGTTCAATGCAGTTTTGGATCCTTCAATTGAAGGTACTTTAACAGGGCTCTAGGCACTAATCCTTTCCATCCTAAACCATAAGGAACATTTCCTTTTGGCAACATCTTAGTGCTGCAATTAAATGTGTCGTGAGCTCAGCCTTTTTTATGAGAAAAGTAAAGGGTGTGGTTTGTTTCTTTAATTTTAAATATTTTTCAAAATACTATTTTGAGTTCTTTATCAACATGGTAATGAACAAGAAGATGAAGATGACTCACTTTTCAGAGCAGAGGTCAGCCAGCCAGGAATATCTTGAGCAGTTCTCAAGATTATTTCAGTGCTCCCAGGGAGAGGAGGTTTTACAGATAAACTCTTCTCATTCCTCAGGACCTGTATGTTCCTATTGATTTTTATTACACAGACATTAATCTGCTGTTGGGATTCAGAGCCCATTGGGGGCAGGCAGTTTATTCCTTCAGGTTCTTACTGGAATGAACATTAAAATGTATCTCAAAAGAGGTCTTCCTCAAGTAGAAGAGTGTCAGATTAAATGAAATTAGATACAAATTTTTCTTATGATTGTATCTTGATAGTTCTCCTGGTGTAAACATACATAATTTTCAACTATTAGAAAAATTGTGTAACATTACAACAAGTAATGAAAATCTTGGATCTTTTGCAGCTTATTTAAAATGTCTGGTTATACATACAAAAATACAGATTTTAAAGATAGCTCTGTGGTTGTGAAAGAAATTGATACTTACCCAAATAGAAGTGAAAATGTGAAAGAAATGAGAAAAGAAGGTTTGTGGAGGAATAATCATCACACTTCAACAACTAAAGACTCAGATTTTACTCTGCATGAAGTAAATGATGAGGATATTGCATCTGAAAATGGATTGAAAATTAAATCATTTTCTAATGCTTCAGAGATTCTGGATATGACAGGTAATTATTATTATTCTATTTCAAGAAAAATAGTCTACTGTCTGTCTTTGCTATAATAATAATGGATACCCATAATCTGAGGTAGAGTGAAGAACATTTTCCTGACAGGTCAAGGTAAGATAATTGTCTAAACTTGATATTACAATTCTATGGAACTTAATTGCATTGTTGTTTAATATGAGCTGGGTAAATAATTTAGGAAGAAGAATCACATTTTCAAAAGTGCCAAATCATGTAAAACTTGGAAAACATCACTTCAAATCTGTCCCCTAAACAACTGGAAAAAGAGTGGCCTCATCCCTTCATGTAGTTGTCTCATCTTCATTTGAGACCAGAAATTGAAAATGGAATGTGTATTTGTGAGGTGGCTCATACTTGGATCTTTTTATAAATAGATTTTAAATAGGAAATATCTGGAAAATGGAGGAAAATGGTGAGAATTTTTATGAAATGATAAAATACTTGATTTTTTTTTTTTTTTTTTAATAATGTTTAAATACATGTGGTTTATTTCTCAATTTTAAGCTTTTTGGGAAAAGGGACTCATTGCATCTGTGGTGTGTAATTTATGTACCTGGCTAACTGCTACAGAAATACAGAATAGAAATGTAGTTATGGCAGAAAATTGTAGGGCAGAGCTGTGGCTTAAGATGGGATCTGGGGGTTGTCCAGGAATGGGATTCTGATTGCTTTCTGAGCAATGGTGACTAGATTTGTGGATGTCATTTACTTTGACTTCAGCAAGGCTTTTCATAGACTCACAGAATAGTTGAGAAACACTGTCTTCCACGACATTCTTGTATCCAAGTTAGGACATAAGGAATGGATGGACAATTGCATGGGTAAAAAAATGGTTGGGTGGTCAGGCTCAGAGGGTGGTGGGTAATGGGTAATGCTCTGCCCACAAGCGTGCCAGAAGCGGAGTACTGCAGGAGTCTGTCCTGCAGGAGGAGTCTGCTAGGGATCTCATTAAATTAATCAGGAACAAAGTCCTACTCCAGGGAGCAAAAAGGGGTGGACTGGTTGGGGGCTGCTCTGTGGAAAAGCACCTGGGGTCTGGTGAACAGCTCGCTGAATGTGAGCAAGTGGTGTGCCCCAGCAGTAATGAAGGCTGAGAGCATCCTGGGATGTGTTAACAGGAACAAAGCCAGGAAGTTGAGAAAAGTGATTATCCCCCCCCCCTTTTTTTTTTTCCCTTTTGAGACCACATCTAATACTGCATGAAGTTTTGAGCCTCTGATACAGGCAAGAAGGTCCTTTCAAGTGATGAGCTTGTAACCTCCCTGTTCTATCCTGTCAGCTCCTCTGTATCACCTGGACTTTGTTATAACCATGCAGATCCTCGCAGAACATGTAGCTTCGGGTCAGGAAGATATTTTTCATGTTTATTGGTTGAAAACAAATCTAGTTTTATAAATTTACTGCTTTTATCTCTTTAGGAACTAGAGGAAGAAAATTGGAAAGTTTGAGGGCCGTTACAGAAATACGTATCCTTGTATTTGCTGTACCTGGTTAACTAATTCTATTACAATGTTTTTACATTTCCAAAATAACAAATGTTTAATTTGTATCCATAGGAGTATTACAAAGTACATAGTTTTGATTTGAAACGTAATGCTAGGAATAAATGATAAATAGGTGTTTAGCCTTTGGACTTCAAAAGCTAGCATGAAAATAGGACAACTTCCAGAACATTCATTGCTAAGCAAATTTATTCTTACTCAGATTTTATCCTCATAACTGTTTATTTTCAAATTGTAAAATTTTAATTTGCATAATATATTTCAGACCAGATTTTGTATTCAAAGACACATAGACACATATATCCCCATATGCTTTAAATAAAGAAAAAGTGAATTAGTACATAGGCATTTTAGTAAAACTGAATCTTATTTTTTGTCCCATTCTATAGAATTAAAATAAACTTCTCATATTCCTTATGGATCTGTATTTATGTTGCAGTATGCATATTGTATGTTTCCATTATTTAAGCAGATTTTACAATCATTTTCTTTCTTCTTGCCCCTGTCTTGAACCCATAAAATAAGTCATCATCCATCTATAGCTGCAAATTTTTTTTTAAAACTTTTTTTTTTTTTTTTCCTGGTTACCTGTCAAATGGTAGGTTAAATATCAGGAATAGAAAATGTCTAAATTTAGGCAACTTGAATTCATGTGAATAGCTTTAAGAAGTGTCATATTTTCCAAAATGAGTATGGATACAGTTGTTCTGATGTTGCCAATTACAGCTAGTCAATGTTCCTCATTTTGAAAATATATCACTTTCAGAGAGGTAATTTTAGAGAAGTCTTTTTAAAAAAAAATCCTTATTTCCTTTAGTCTAATGTTAGTTGCTTCTCTCTATACCAATTTTTTTATGTTTATATTTAACTACTTTTATATCTTGTTTTACTCCTTTTGCTTTTCCTCTTTATTCATTCTTTTAATGTCACATCTGAGAGGCCTCAGCAGTTCATTGCTCTTGTAACACCAAAAGTAACATCTGACTGTGTGTGCATCCTCAGCCTGATCAGATGGTTACAGATTGACTGCTTGAGTGGCTTCAATGCAAGTCCCGGCAAGGTTCAACTCATTCATTTGGATTTGTAATGTAACAATACTCTCTTTCTTCTTACTCAAATTTTAGATAGGAATATTATTGTCTGAAGAATACACAATATTAGCAATTGAAAGTACCTGTCAGCATGTTTTAAGTTTGCATGTAAATTTCAAGAGGTGCATTTGCAGTTCTAAAATAAATTTTATAATTTTTACTCAATTGTTTTCAATTTCTTAATGCTGTCAAGCGACCCAATTTAGAAGTATTTTTAAGGAATTCCCATATTTTAACTATGCACAGTCTAAAGCTTTGGATGATGTAAGTATAAAACATTAGCTGCACAAAGTAGTACTTTGTAGATAAATGATACTTAGATATTCAGAACTTAAAAGGGGTTTGAAAACTGTAATGTATCTAGAACCTGTTCCTGGAATAGTTGAGCAGGTTTGTGATTAGTTTGGAGAAGGGACCAGAAGAACTTATAAAAATGTTTTTCTCATTTTTAAATACATTTGTGTGAAGATGTAAATTATATGTGTATTTATGCATACAGATGAGTAATATTTTTCTAATGATTTTGACAGGAAAATTAAGAAAACCAGAAATTTAGGCAAAGTTGTCCTTTTGGAGAAGTGATGTTTGTCCATGTCCCTTCTGTCAGCTATGCTCTTTCTTTAAAACCTGAAACTTATTTTGAAAGCAACCAATTTGAGAAAGGTTGTATCATAGATATTGCAGAGGAGATACAGGTTCCATCAGAGTCTTCAACAGAGCATTTGAAATTTTTATTCGGCTCTCAGGGAAATCCCAGTGCCATTCACAAATATTTCTAAACATGTTTTTAAAGCTACTTTTGATGTTGCAGATGTTTTTGATTGAATTTCTTATCCACTAAGATTTTAAGAATGGTGCTTATATGAGCAGAATAATCTTGTATTTAAATTGAGGGGGTGGGGACTGAATTTTTTTTTCCTCCCTCCTATTTTAGTTTTATGCCATAGATTTGGGGTGTTTTTCCTTACATAGAAGTTTGTGGTTAATTTCTGATGAGAGTTATACATCATATTGGCCTGTAAAATAATCTTGTGTGACTCGTTGTTCCTAGAATAATAGAAAACTGCAGCTGTAAGCAAGAGTTACTTTCATGAAACTTGCAAAACCAGAGTTCTCAGGGCAATAGTTAAAAAAAAAAAATTGTTTTTAAAATGGCTCATGTTTATACTCCTAAATATCAACTTGCTTACATGTAAAGGACCAGGAAGGACGAGGTTTGCTTATCGCTCATTTATAAGACATGGCATGTTAAAAAATTAAGGCAAATTGGAATATTAAAAAGAGAATGGTCTTCTTTGGGGTTTTTTTATTGATTAAGCTTGCAAAATTTAACTTGTTGGCAGCTGTCTGGTTCCAAGAAATGAGTTGTAAACATTCAGATTGGTAGAATTTCTTTGGTTGATTCACAGTGAAAGTTATAAAGGTTTATTTAACAAAAATCAGGGAAAATTTTGTACTCATGCAACGTTCATACTTCATTTTTTGTAAGCATTGGAAAACTGGAAATGGTGGATGAATAACAGGTAATTCCTGCAGCAGTTCAGCAGTGCTGTCGGCATCACTTATTGCTACAGTTGCATATAAATCAAGTACTTGGTGGTTCCCATTCATCCCTGTGAGCTCCCAATGGTCACAGAATAGTTTTAAAACATTAACAGGTAGAAGGAAGGAAAAAAAGAATGAGAATGGCAGAATTCATGAGGAGTTGGGAGGGAAGGAAGGAAACAAAGCTGCACAGAGCGTGCTGCAGGGAGGGAGGGAGGGAGTGAGGATGAGTGAGTGACACTGCAGAGGAGAAGGAAGGAGAGTAGAGTCAACCTGGTCAGAGGAAAATGAGGGGACCTGACATGGACATACCTGACTTCTAAGGTGGTGGAGGATAAAATGTGGGGGAAGGAAGTGAAGTTATATAAAACCTAATTTTGTCATTATTGAAAAGTTATTCTATTAAAATGATATATATTCAACAGTGTTGGAATTTTGAATGCAGACTGAATTACAGAAGGAAACCAAATTGCACTTTGAGCACAAAATACCTCTTTCTGATGAGCCTACATTTGTTGCAGTTGGACACTGGCAGTGATTCTGTATTAATGTCATCTAAGGCCAGATACTGGGGTTTTTGTTTGCTGCAGATTAGTAGCTTTCATTATGTAATAACCTTAGATGAACAGTATCTCATCCACATTTGTGTGGCAGATGTGTAGCACATGTTCTTCCTTTTGATGAAAATTTCATATTTATATATATATTTTTATATATGCTAAAAGTTCATATTTAATACAAATTTTTTTAGAAGACTACATATACCAATGTAATAATAATTTTCTTGTGTCATTTTCCCCTCTTTAGACAATGCATTTGGAATATATGGATAGGTACAATGGATAGCTGTGTTATATTCACTGCTTTGCAATTCTTTCCTAGCTTCTGTATACAGATAGGAATTTTGTGATTTGTGCTCCAACTGGCTCTGGAAAAACTGTGATGTTCGAGATAGCTATTACCAGATTACTCATGAAAGCCCCACTGCCTTGGTTAAATATTAAAGTTGTTTACAGTAAGTATTATGCAGCTTTAAACATTTTGGTGACAGCAGTAGAAAATATTGTTCTCTAAATGTGGCGATCTGGAGTGAGCACTTTAATAATATTGAAACAAAATATAAGAAATTGTGACCTACCTCATTTTTGAAAAAGCAGTCTAAAAAGTCTTGTAAAGAGTTTGTCCTCTAAGAAGACAAGATGTACATGAAAAGGGATGAAGAAAGCAAAGGAAACTAAGCCAAATCCTTAGAGGCAGAGCCACAAATCACACAGTATCTTGCAGTATCTATGCCTGTCTGTGTTTCTGAGATAAGGATCGTGTTTTCCAGTACTCGTTTACCTGCCAAGGTTTCATGGTAACTGTTGCTTTCTGTCTCCTAGTTCAGAGGCAACAGTGGTGTGATCTTCATGAGTTTAGTTGATCTGTGTAGGAACTAATGAAAATACTTGAAGATAATCACAATTATACTTTTTTTTTTTCTTTCCTTCCTGGAGAATTGAGTTCATACCATGTAAATTTGACAAAAATGGTGGGTTTGTCCCAGTTTTAATTAATTCATACAGTGATATATTTGTCAGTTGTGATATAATGGTTACTCTTTATATTTAAAAAAGTTTCAGGCTAGTTATATTTTTTAAAAATCCAGTGTGTTCAAATTCTTACAATAAAGCTAGTGTTGATTTGGAGTTGCTATTTATTGTAAACAGATGTTTTATAAACAGGCAGGTATGACAGTTTCCCTGTGAATCAAGGAGGAGCATTTCAGTGTACTTTAATGCTTTTGATCACCTTGCTAGAATTGATACAAATTGGCTGGTTGGAACTTTCAGTAAGGAAGCATTTACCTGCTGGTGGAATTAGATCTGGTGACCTTTCCAGGCTTAATGATTGAGAAGGAGACATGTCAGTTTTCCACATTTGGAACAGAGATCTTAATCAGATTATGTAATTCTGGAGCGTGCTCAGGTACCTGGTTCGTCAGTGGCCCAATCAATGTATGTGAGTTAGCTTGCAGTAGGTGTATAAATTAGAGTTGTCTCTCAGTAATACTAACACATGCTAAGGATTGGTGACTGAAGTTCTGGAGGCAATGACTAGCTGCTTGCAGAGCAAAAGATTATTACTTCTGCAATTTTGTGAGTTACGTGCTGGTAGTTTCATCAGTTTTCTGGAGCTGGTGATTTCCCCTGCCCCTTTTATAGGCCACGGATACACTTAAGAGGCTTTACACCTCTTTCTGAAGTGGAAACTTGTTCTTTACATCTCTTCATTTTAGAGATCACTTGTCAGCTGATACACAGGAATGGTTCACATTTTAGTGACTTGTAACTAGCCTAGAATGTAATCACTGCAAGATTTCTCTTGTTACTGCTGTTTTCAAATCACATGTAGATCACTGCTCTCACTTAAATCACTGGATTTTCCTTATAGATTACCCATCCAATATAGACTTACATGTGTTGTTAGTCTCAGTTCCTGTAGAGAACTACTTCTGATTTATGGAAACCAACCTCTATCTGCAAAAGTATAGTATGTATCCTCAGGAAAAAGAAATAAATTAATAAATGGACTGTTTTAGGAGTCTGTTCATGAGGACCAGCATCACAACTGCTACCTGCCATGTCAGGTGCTACTTGCCGTATTAGCTGCTCAGTGTGACCCTGACTACACTTAATTCTACATTTTGTTTAGATAGATTTTGATTTCTTCTGGTATTCTGTCTTTCGCTTATGGATGATTTCTTATTTATAACCCTTTTTGTCTCTGAATACAGAGTGCTCAAATAATTCTGAACTGGAAAAAAAAGTTGGTATTTGTATGATCTTCCATTAAAAAGATATGTATTTCCTGTGTTTTTTTTCTTTCTGTGAGAAAACCTTTGATAGCTGAATGATTGTTTCCATGTGGGATTGAGGAAAAAAGTCAGGACTGAGAGAGTGCATAAATAACCTTAATTAAAGGGTTCTGTTTCTGATTACTGATAGGGAGGAACTGGCGCCCAAAGCTCAACATTGCTTTGTGTACATGGAATAGGCTAATAATACTAGTTACAAATTTTATGGTTCTGGGAGCAAAGCTGAGAATTAGGGAAATTAAATTCAAGAAGACATCTTTAAAATGTATGTATTTAGCATCTTTAGCAATACAGTTGAAGATTTGGTTTTCCTGATATAACTCATTGTTTTGTGTTATTTTTAGTGGCTCCAATAAAAGCTCTATGCAGTCAGCGTTTTGATGATTGGCAAGAAAAATTTGGACCTATAGGACTCAGCTGCAAGGAACTGACAGGAGATACAATGATGGATGATTTATTTGAAATACATCACGCTCACATCATTATCACTACGCCTGTAGGTTTCAATCCCAATTCTTACAAAAAAAACAGTACAAAAGACAACAGTAGTAGTCTACTAATGGTGTGTTACTTACACTGCACCTTCTTATTTGTAATAAGTAGTAATTTTATGATCTTTATGCTTTCCTGCACACTGCTGTGCATACTGTTAGTTCATATAAGCAACAGTTAGTAATATAGTAATGTGCCAGGTAAAACATACATGGTATTAGCTTCAATTAATTTCAATTATTTTATTTGAAGATTGATTAAAGTTTAGGCATGTCTGCCTGTACTGCACTTCTGGTGTATGTTGGCCTTTAAAACATCTTTCACCTTCTGTTGTTGTTTTTTTCTCCTAGGAAAAATGGGATAGCATGACTAGAAGGTGGAGAGACAACTCTATAGTCCAACTTGTACGACTCTTTCTCATTGATGAAGTAAGAAAATTAATATTTTATATGCACTGGTTTTGTTCTTGAAGGTAAAAGGAAACTTAGAAAATATAGTATTTATTTAACAGATGTATAGATTGTAACTGGAGAAATATTTAGCAAAACTTTTAAATTCTTGATAGGTGCATATTATAAAGGATGAAAGTCGTGGCGCAACGTTAGAAGTTGTAGTCAGTCGGATGAAGACTGTGCAGTCTTCTCTTTGGCGCCTTTCAGAGAGTCATGACAGTGTTCCTCCCTTGAGATTTGTAGCTGTTTCTGCAACAATCCCGAATTCTGAAGATGTAAGAGTTACATTTTAACTGTATTTTATTTAATGTAATTGTATTTTATAAAATTTACCCAGAGTTACAAATTCAGTTTGATAGCAAAGTTGTTATTTTGAAGCTGTCAGATGAAAACAGCTGTGATGTTAACATAACAAATGACCTACAGCCATATGGAACTATCAACCAAGTATGGACACGCTTCAGCTTTACATTTCTGCTCGTGATTTTTGTCTCTTTAAGTACAAATCACAACAGACTTGAGCTTTCAGTCTGAATTACATCGGTCCTGTAGAAAGCAGAACTTCACCTGTGATTTTAATGATTAAAACAATGTCAGATATGTTAATAGCTTACATGTGTCAAAAGCTAAGTTAATTATTGTTAGAGCAGAGCATGATTAAAAGCAGAAATTTATCATTTCTATTCTATTTCTTCATTTTTAAAGATTGCAGAATGGCTTTCAAATAGAGAGATGCCTGCTGTATGTCTGAAAATAGATGAGGAACAACGACCAGTGAAGCTACGCAAAATTGTTCTTGGTTTTCCTTGCAGTAACAATCAGACAGAATTCAGATTTGACTTAACTCTTAACTACAAGATAGCTAGTATTATACAAGCATACTCGGAAAAAAAACCAGCGCTTGTGGTACAACAGCATTTTTCTTTTTATCACATTTGAAATTGTTTATTTCTTAAAAGAGTTGGTTCAAAAAAGTATTTTCTTATTTGTAGTTTTGTGCCACAAGAAAAGGAGTACAGCAGGCTGCTTCTGTTCTTGCAAAAGATGCTAAATTTGTACTGAGTATCGAACAGAAACAAAGGTATTTTTATATTTGAGTTGTTAATAAGTGTTTGTGTGTTTTAGTAAACCTGTGACATCTGTGAAGAAAGCTGTGGAGCTAATACAATTTCTAGCATAGGAGTGTCTGCAACTAAATCATCATCACAGTGACATTCTTTTTGGTAAATTGGCACTCTCTTTGGGAGGTTCTATTTGCTTCTCAGATTTTTAGGGTACCTTCACAAACATTAAGTTGTTTCTAAAAGCTGCTTCCTAAACATGCACATGTTGATTCCTATGGACCTATGAGGCCTTGTAATGCACAGATTAAGCATATGAATGGTTGAATTGGATATGGTTTTACTAGTGTTTTAAGCTTAGCCATAAGAAGTTTTTGCATTAGCAGACACCTTTAATAAGCACTGTCCTGACCCATATTAATTATTATTATTTACTTTAGGGTTGCCTAGTAATGGCAGCTTCTGATTAGATATGGTCTTCTTTGCCTTATATGAACAACACCTCTAGGTCATGGCTTGGAAAGATGACTGGGCTGGAAAGGCTGCAACAGCTGCTCCAGAAAGTCAGTTTGTTCCCCTTGTGAAGATGGGAAAGGTGGTGTTTGAAAAATATCCAAAGAATGTGTATTTTAAAAGGTTTTTTTTAAGACTATGTCCTTTTGATAGTCTAACATGTAGTTGAAAACTACTTTAGAAGATCCTTAAAACCCACAAATGCAGTAGAACCATGAGAAAGTATGTAAGGAAGTGTACATGTCAAGGAATACATCTTGCACAATTACCCCAATAGAGATTGTATCTAGTTTCATGTAAAGCTTTACTTTTGCAATTTGAAAACATATTTGCACCTTTGTATATTCCATGTACAGTAGTGAATCTGTTTCATGATTTTCAAGTATTTTTATTTGTGTTGCATAGATTACAGAGGTTTGCGAATTCATTGAAAGATTCCAGATTGAAAGGTAAATATAAACTCCTACTACTCTGCTCTGTGAATGAATGCTTGCTTGAGTAAACTTAGTCAAGTGATGAATACAATTATTTCATTGTCAGATCTTTTAACATACGGTGTGGCTTATCATCATGCGGGTATGGAGATATCTGACAGAAAAATAATTGAAGGAGCTTTTACTGTAGGAGACTTACCAGTCCTTTGTAAGTAAATTTATCTTTGAAAGTCAAATTGTTGTTAATGTATCCTGAGAAGACTGCAGTTTGGAAGTGGTAATATTTTTTGATTCTACAGTTTAACCTTTGGAATTACTTTGTGGAATCCCGATAAAAATACATTCGTGTTTCACGAGTATTTTTATCCTGTGAGTATATATAGGCACTGTTACTATATTCTAAGTATTTCAGAATCATCTCGGATACTAGAATTGCATTTCTACAAGTGAGGGCAAACTCAGAGTATGGGGCATATTCCACTTTATATGTCTGTGAGCTTAGGTGGGGGCATGGGGGGGCTGTAGGGTTTTAACACACCTTTCACAGATACTGCAAAGGGGAAGAATTCTTTGGTCTTGAAATAGAGTGTGCGTATCCTCACAGTGTGTGTCTGTTTGTGTAAATATATATATATATATATACACATACACAGATACATGGACTGAAGGTCTGATTGCACCAGTTTGTAACCTCAATTTTGCAACTTTTTTATGGTTAGGTCATTTTGTTCTGACAAAGTTCCCATTTTTCATACCATTACAATATGAAAAAGGTTAATAGTCTCATGAGATGGTGTGGTTATGCCTTTAGTTTAGGTTGGATTCTTCTTTCCTGATGCACCTATAATTACTAATTTTAGTTCTCCTTTCATTAAAAAAAAAAAAAAAAAAAAAAAATTGGAAAATTCATTAATGCTTTGTTTTCCTATTGGAATAATATATCAGCCTGCATAGCTGGCTTTCCATGTTCAATTCCCACCACCCCACATATTCATTAGCGCAAGTGAATTAGAAAATGTGAGTGTGAGATAATTTGCCACAAACATGACTGGTGTTTTCCATATAAGACTGTATTGCTACAGTATTGTGATAGCATTGGTGGTGATTCTGGTGTGGTACCATGGATATAAACAGTGCTGATGACTTAAAAAATACATCTTTAAGTTATCGATTGCTGCAAAGCAACAAGAAATCATGTCTGTATTCAAATACCTATCCATGAAGAAATACAAAAAATGTTGCTTCAGAGTGTGTGAGTTATATTGAATATGGATTGGATTGTGGATTATCTCCAAATGCTAAGGGATGTTTAAAAAAATTATCTGGGATGTAATTTGTTAAAGAATACTTGGTAATAAATGAATGCTGATGATCAGATACAAAGAAGCTGTTGCTCAAACATTATGCCTACAATCTACATCTCATTCTTTGTGGTGCAGAACACCCACTGACTTTGCTAGAAAATAAGAGCTCTTAGGAATCAAGAGATAGTCACTTATTTGCTGCTTGTTTGTTGTCTGCCAGACATTTCAATCATATTTATCTTGCAATCAATATACATTAATCCGATGTAGTTACTACTAGCACTTTAGCTATGGGAGTCAATCTACCTGCACATCTGGTGGTGATAAAGTCCACAATGCACTATGTTGGAGGAGTGTTCCAAGAGTACAGTGAAACTGATATTCTGCAAATGATTGGGAGAGCAGGAAGGCCTCAAGTAAGTTAATGCTATATTGATGCTATCTATAGACAAATCAGTAGAAACTATTCTTGTCAAAGAAACTACAATGCCAACAACTTCACTGCAGCATTTAGAATTTAAAAGGTTGTTATTAATAGTAAAATTACTACTGGATAACTTCCTAATTGAGAAACAAAAGCAGTTTTATATTGTCTGCTAAATATGCCGCTTCACCTTGCTGTGGAAAAAGATCTAAAGGTTATATTTGAGTTATATAATGAGTAGGAATTAGAGAAAAAGTAGGAAGCTGGCGCACAACTTATCAACTGCATGATAAAAATTCTGGAATATTGAATAGTATAGAGATCGATGTGCTTTTGTTCTCCCAACATCAGAACAAGAAAACATGTAATTAAAGTAGAAGTGGAGAAGAGAGGGAGGGTCAGAAACCTTGCCTTCAAAAAGCTATAATTCCTTTTGCTTCCTCAAGAGGTAGCTGATGCCAAGAATGCTGTTTTAGAAATGGTTTAGACAGTGCTTTGATTGTAAAAAGGGAGAGGAGATTAAAAATAGTTATTTTAATTATACCTCTTTAAAATCTATGAGTCATTTATGTTAAAACTCACACTTTGAAGACTTTTTAAGTTTTAGAAATGGTGATAAAGCCTAATGTGGGAGATGGCTTACCACACATCTGTCTCCAGGGGCTGATTGTATTAGCCGCTGTGATATGTTGTGTACATGACAGTATTTTATTTGAACCTAAGACCTAAACTACTCTAGAAGTTCCAGTATTCCTAACTTTCTTAAATGACTGTTTTGTTGGTTTTTGGGGTTTTTTTTGCTAAAGATTGTAATTCAATAAGATTTTTAAAGTTGTGACTCGGAATCCTAAGCCACTTCAATTTACTGAGCCAAGACCTGAAATATGCACTGAGATCTGCCTTTCAGTATTATGTGCACTGATCTGGTCTAAGAAATGAAAGTCAGGAAACTTCTTCTATAAAAACCAGTAAATCAGTCTTAACAGTATTTTCTCTATTACAAAAAAACCAAAATAATCTCAGTGAGGTGGTTTGAGAGTAGATGATGACAGTTAGGAAAAAAATTACTGTAAAAGGTTTGACTCTTCATTCAAGATGTTAAATGTTTCTAACATTTCAAGGTTACTAATGAGAATTGGAATCAGTAAATTATTTTCTGTGGTTGTGGTTAGGAATCCTTCCCTTAGCTGTGGATCTTGTAAGGAGGTCAATAACAGTTCACATTCGTGTTGTTTCTCAACATGTCTCTGTTCTATGTACATTAGCACATACAGGCTGGCATGTTTGACCTGCCTGCCAGCAATGGCTGGAATTCCAAGTCCTGCTTGCTACCCATATGAGTTATAACTTGCCTTTGAGTTAGAAAGGTCTTGGTATTCAACAAGCATTTCAACAAAGGATTCTAAGAAAACGGTTTTAATGGTTTCAACAGATATGTGATGCATATTTGTCTGGATTTTTTTATTATTTTTTTTTCCTGAGCGCCAGAGAGCAGGTTTTGTTTGTGGTTTTATTTTTCAGTTTGACACCACAGCAACAGCAGTTATTATGACTCGCTGGAGTACAAGGGAGAGGTATATACAGATGTTAAATGGTGCTGATATAATAGAGAGCAGGTAACTAAGTATTTTTTCTAAGACCATATAGATGGTAGCAATGTTTCACAGCTTCTACAGATTGTTTTTTCAGGTGGGTTTTGAGGTGTATTTTTGGTCCATTTAGAAGAAATCTAAGGAAAAAAAAAAAAGGAAAATCAAACCAAGCTATTCAGAAGTTAACAGCCTCTGTTTTATCAGCTAAAAATATCTTCAGAATATATTAAACTTAACAAAACACCACAATAGTTATAGGTTCCTGATGGAAAACTAAAAACACTGAAGTGGTACATATTGGAAAGACAAAAAACAAGAACTGAACCCAGATCATGGATCTGAATTTTTAGACACGGAAAATACCAATTCACTTGATGTGAACAGAGTATCAATATGTAGGATAGTTAGGACAAAGAGTAAACCAGGAAATTTTGCTCATGTAATTTTGTTAAAGTTTTTTCAAGTATATTCAAAATATCAAGATTGTGCTGTAACTTTGATGTATGTAACTTTTTTTTTCTAAATAATTGTTAAAATTCACAGTAGGCAGAGGTTTGGGGTTGGTTGGTTGGTTGGTGTTTCTTCCTGGACATTAAGCCATAATAAACAAATAACATTGTTGATTATTTATATATTCTTTACTGTTTTCGATTTACTTCACTGATTAATGAGAACAGTTAAAAAAAACCCAACCAAAACCCAAAAAACTCTTGTAGCTTTTGGAAGAGGATTGTTGTTGCTTTCCCTAAAAACAGTTTTAGCGCTTTTTGTATTACTAACTGGTAAATGTGCTTACCCTGTTTGTTTGTTTGTTTGCTAGCTTGCACAGGCATCTCATCGAGCACTTAAATGCAGAAATAGTGCTACATACTCTCACAGATGTCACTGTAGCTTTGGAATGGATAAGATCAACATTCTTGTACATTAGAGCCTTAAAAAATCCAACCCATTATGGTTTGTTGTTTTTTTCTTTTTAATCTAATTATGACACTAAGATATTAGATCCATATTATTTCTTTCTTTCATTTTCTCGTGGACTACTATTTCATAAGGGATTGAAACCAAGATGTGTAATATGGCCTGTAATATTTTTAGGAACAACGGTTTCAATTGCTTTAATATAAGTAATAGGAGTTTTAAGGTTAT
Source organism: Megaceryle maxima (assembly GCA_024605025.1). Taxonomy (NCBI): domain Eukaryota; kingdom Metazoa; phylum Chordata; class Aves; order Coraciiformes; family Cerylidae; genus Megaceryle; species Megaceryle maxima. Next base: position 37,045 of record JANHGN010013356.1, read on the forward strand.
GAAGAAGCCATTTACAGCTTCATAATGACCTGTTTCTTTTCATCTTAAAACACTGGACCATGTATTAATGCAATATCAAACCATAATGTACTTCTCAGCACTAAGCAATCTGCTGCTAAGAAAAAAAAAAAAAAAAAAGAATCCAATATTTTATAGTTTTTCTAACAAAAAATTTCAATAATCTTAATGCTGCTGTCTTTAATTTGTCTTGTCTGGAACAGCCTCAATCCCCAGCCCTGACCATGTCTTTGATCCTGGACACTTCCTCTACACCTGATTATGAAATCATTGGGCACTTGGTGGAGACAATAGTTTTCTAAGGATTTCTAGATGGGACTGGAATGTAGCACATTTAGTACTTACGTGGATGTTACAGTTTAGGTGGCTTCCTGTATTCTACACATGAAGTTGCTCACTGACATTTCTGCAACTTGTAGGACTCTAGTATTTTACATAGGGGAATATCTGCAGTTTTTACCTTTGCATATCTGTTCTAACAGCAACTTATTGATACTTACTCTATGTAATGTTTTTGACTTGTTCCCAGTATAATAAATATGTACAACTTTTTCACTCTGGGGTATTTGTCTGGCTCTCAAAAATCAGCAAATCAGTTCAGATGGGTAATGACACTGAGGAGGAAGTATATCATTGTATTAGGCTAAAAAGCCTTTTGTCTTTTTATGAAGGTTTTTCATCTGGATTGGATAAAATTGGAATTGAAGCAAAATTGCAAGGTAAGTGGCTTTTAAACATTTTTCAGTAAAATGTTACATTTTAGGGCAGGCTTATCTGTGTTTATCATATATATCTCTATTAATTTCAGTGGATCCCCTCAAGAGAACAAATGTAATTTACTATGTTGTGCTATTGATTTTATTTGATTATTAATCCTTTTGAAACACTGTCAATAAATTTGATAGGGCTGGAACAATGCCCACTATCAATACAGGCTGAGGGATGAGGCAATAGAGAGCAGCCCTGCAGAAAAGGACTTAGGGGAGCTGGTAGATGAGAAGCTGGCCATGAGCAGCCAGTGTGTGCTTGCAGCCCAGAAGGCCAATCGCATCCTGGGCTGCATCAAAAGAAGTGTGGCCAGCAGATCAAGAGAGGGGATTCTGCCACTCTACTCTGCTCTGGTCAGACCTCACCTGGAATACTGCATCCAGCTCTGGAGGCCTCAGCACAGGAAGGACATGGACCTGATGGAGCGGGTCCAGAGGAGGGCCATGAAGATGATCAGGGGGCTCGAGCACCTCTCCTATGAGGACAGGCTGAGGGAACTGGGATTGTTCAGCCTGGAGAAGAGAAGGCTCCAGGGAGACCTAATAGCCACCTTCCAGTACGTGAAGGGAGCCTACAAAAAGACTGGAGAGGGCCTGTTTACAAAGGCCTGGAGTGAAAGGACGAGGGGCAGTGGTTTTAAATTAGAAAAGAGTGGATTTAGATTAGAAATAAGGAGGAAGTTCTTTACCATGAGGGTGGTAGAACACTGGAACAGGTTGCCCAGGGAGGTAGTTGAGGCCCCATCCCTGGAGATATTCAAGGTGAGGCTTGATGAGGCTCTGCTCTAGTTGAAGATGTCCCTGCTCTCAGCAGGGGGATAGGACCTCTAGGGGTCCCTTCCAACCCAGACATTTCTATGATTCTATTTATGATTGATATTGGACTTGCTAGAATTATGCTGAGGCTGTTTGTTGTGTGTTTCAGGGACCCATCTCTAGGAACACATTCTGTATATACACTACTTGAAGTCTCCATATATGAGAGACATTGAGTGATACTTGCAGATAGGAGAAAAAAAAAGGAATGCTTATCAGTAAGAAGAGTTCCCCAGTTCATATACTTGATCAGTTGGTTGTGACCTTTGCTGTCTTTTAGATCAGGATATTTTTATTTTTGGCATGTAGGTTGAAAGGAATGGAGGGAATGGAGCACGTTACTACCTAAAAAAGCTTTTATGGGAGAAGGCGTGGTTTGAAATTGCCGCTACAAATAGTGCTAGGGTAGAAAACTTACAGATGTTTTTTAGGTGTAGATGATATTTCCTTGAAGTGCTCTGATCTTAAAAACAAACTCTTTTTAGAGTTCTTAGAGAAAATAGCTACCTTTCCCTGTGCATGTGAAATATTTTGTAGTAATGTATATAGTTAGTTATGTTTTCATACATTTCACGTGCAATGTGAATGATTTCTGGTTGCTATGGAAACTATCACTTCAACTGCTTTTAAATTCTGAACATCGTGTTAATGTAATTGTTGCCTTTTTAATTATCTTGGTTTTGAGAGAGAAACAAAGCACTTTGGTCATCCTCACACAAATATCCATCTAAGTAGGTTTAGTGAAGTAAATACAAACACATCTGATACACTATGCAAATTTCTGATGAAGAATTCAGAAATACCTGTGGATATTTGACATTTCAACCATTTAAGCGTTAACACTGTAGCAGAAATCTTTTGCATAAACACTGTGGTCTCTCCAGTCTGTCATTCAGAATTGAATATGACAGCCTACATTCCGTGCATCTAGTTTCTTTTACTCTGCTACTTTTGCTTTACTGAGAAAGAGTTGGGTTTTCCTGTATCAGATATCTTTGAGTGAGCCTTCCCTATGTAGAAGTTAACCACCAACTTTAGTAGAAGCAGGATCCCATTCTAAAACCTTTACTTGAGTTCAGTGGAACTACTTGGGTATACAGTCACTGCAATTTGATGATGATGTTTCTGACTTGTACATAGGTAAGTTTTTCTGCATGTACTAAAATTACATATATTTTCAAATTGTTGACAGAACTGTGTTTGAAGAACTTAAATGATTTGTCATCTTTTGATTTAATCAGGATGGATGAAGCAAATAATTTCAAACCAACAGGTAACACTTTTTTAAAATACTGATTTTCAGAAGTGATAGTAGTGAACTACAAAGGGCCACAACTCTTCCTGTCACCCACTGATGGGAGGACGCAAATGTAGTAGAGAGTAGAATCCAAGAGATTGTTTGACTAGAATATATGAGCAAGTTTCTTTAACAAATCATGGAAGTTCATTCTCTTAATGTTGATCCATGAATAGATATTCCCTTATTGTTGCTGGAAATGTTGTTGCAGATTAGGTGAAAATTATAGAACTTTATCACAGGATAATTGGATGTGACACAGTTCAATGAAGGACAGGTTTTCCTTGCTCTTCTCTGCAATCCTCTGCTAGAGGTGGTTGGCTTCTCAGCAACCACAATTCACAGTCTGGTATATTGGTGTGAATTCATCTCCAGTGGAGAAAACTGTAACTGGCATGTGTTTCCTTCTGCCACTCTATGATGGGGTCAGTAATATCCATCAGACAGCTGGGGGGAATAGCATACTGAGTCAGTCGTGGTAAATCTCATAGAGCCCAGGAATAAGAAAATTAATTTGATTTTGTGACTTTAAAAAATACACTAAAGGAATACCTGGCATATTTATTTCTTAAGGTATATTCTTCTTTTACAGAGACTGGAAGATTAATGGCATGGTATTATATCACATTTGATACAGTGAAACAATTTTTCACAATTAAGGGAACAGAAACATTAAAAGAATTGGTAATTTAAATTTTTTAAAGAAAACATATATGTTCAATTGTTTTTTGAATAGAATCAAAGATAAGAAGCAGAAGTTTTTATTTATTTTCAAGAGCTCGGGCTTTGTTTATAAAAACTTTTAGAGAATACACCTAAGTGAATTCCCTATGGGGTATTTTTGAGGCTTTGTACTCAGATCTTTCAATTTCCAACTCTCTCTCCTTACTAACCTTGCTCATGAGGATACAAAGTTGCTGAAGCTGTTCTATTCTTATATTAAACACTGTATTGTTTTGTGGTTTAGTGTGGCAGGGTTATTGCAAAAACCAGCTGCATGGAGAGCAAATTTTACTTTTAAAGGAATGTTACTGTCTTTTTGTTTTAAATAATTTTCCTCTGTCAGATAAAAGGCTGTTATTGCTACTGTTAAGTCACTAAAGACACTTTGTTTTCAAGGAAATACTATGGTAGGCCAAATTGGCCATGGAAAAATGGAATTCCTATTCTGCTATGGCTATCTGTTACTAAAGTATGAAGGAAAAAAGTTGAAAAATATAATAAATAGCAAAAGCTATTTATATTTTCCTTATATGTGATTAAGTATTAGCGGTGTGGTGAATTTTGGGCAATTTCAGGCGGAATAGTAATTTAATAACTAGAAGAAAAACCTTCCCCTTTTGTCATATAATAGTCTTTATAGGAATAGGAATATGAAAATATGAATGATATGAAAGATAGTTGCTCAGTATTAGAAAGATTGACCATCTTTTCATGGCCATAGCACTGAGACACTAACATTTTTTAGAAGTGGGGGGTTTTTTTAAAGAAAAAAAGTTGAAAGTGGTAAAAAACAATGGCAAAGGCAAACAATTAAAAAAGTTAAATTGTTACAGATTACAATGATCTCCAACTGCACTGAATTTTCGGATGTCAAGTTAAGAACAAATGAAAAGAAAATACTGAACACGTTGAATAAAGACAAGGACAAAATAACTATCAGGTATAAAAAAATCAGCACATTGAAAAAGGAAAGTTTATTTTTAGTAATAAAGTAATAGCAGAAAATATGTATCTTTTCATGCATAGGTTTCCAATGGAGGGGAAGATAAAAACAAGAGAAATGAAAATAAACTGGTAAATATTGTGGTGTTACTTTTTATTGAAAAGCTGCCATTTTATGGCTGTTGAAGTTCCTGCTAAATTTTATATATTTTTATAGAGGATCAGCTCTTGCATTTCATTGTTTCTATTCTGAGTTTTATTTTCTTTTCCAGTAGAAACTTTTATGTTGTTATACTTTGCTTACAGTATGGTTTACATAGCAAAAAAATATTCTTTTTCCAGTCTTATTCAGGCTCAGCTAGGATGCATTCCCGTCCAGGACTTTACTTTGACACAAGATACTGGCAGAATATTTAGAAATGGCTTGAGAGTTACTAGATGTATGGTAAAATTTGATCCTTTTTTGGGTACATATAAATAATAAGCTACATTTTATTTGATTAATACAAATCAATCTTATTTTTACAGGGTTATCTGACTTTCTGGCATCATGTAAGAACAACTTTTCTGCTTTATTAAACTCCTTGATTTTAGCAAAGAGTTTCAGGTGCAAACTTTGGGAAAATTCGCTTCATGTGTCTAAACAATTGGAAAAAATTGGTAGGTACTAGTCAAAAATTAGAAAGGTGTAAACTGATAGAGAATCAAACCTCATAATTAGCCTGCTAATTTCTGGGATGTCTGCTTACATAATTGAGTCTCATTTGCTACAGTTGAGCACCACAGTTATTGGAGTAGTCTGTCGTGATAAGAAGTAGTCCATTCAATAATTTTCTTCAGGCTTTCAAAGTATTTCTTACCTTTTTTCTTACTGTTCATCTCAGTATCTTGGGCATGGTCCACATTTGTGTGATTGGGTATATCTGCCGAAGCTATGCCTTCCTTTCCAAACAGCTGTAACTGTAGCTCCTGTTACTCCTATGCATTGACATGGATAGGAATCATGAAATAGAGTAAATTTACTGTGCATGAGGATGACAAGTTTCTGATAATGTTCTTCCTATCACTGTATCCTGTTACTGAATGAATTTCTGGCTAGATGTACAGACGTGTCATAATTATTTGAAAAGGAGTTCAGGAATTTGGAGTCCTCTGTGTTACAAAAAAATGTAGTTATACTGATTTGAAGTAACAGTACAGCTTCCTGCTTTGCCTGCTGTTATCATACATTCATGCTTTCAGAATTCACTGCAGTGTTCTCTGTATTTCTTCTGTAAAGACACATCTGCTCTGTACAGAGATCTGCAAGTCAGAGAATAACTAAGCCAGAAGACCCATACGATGCAGTACATGACAGCCTTGCCAGCTTGGGTGCAAAACCTGTGTTGCTTTATTCATGTGGATTCAAGGCAAGGGACATGGCTCGTTAGCTTCTGCACAGCACAGTACAGTGTGGCAGGAACCCTTTTCCACTGCTTTGGGATCTGTGCCAATGCGTACGGTCATCTGAGGAGTCTGCCTCATGGTCGGCCTTTTTAGGCAGTTAGGATGAGTGGAATGAACATGGTACTTGCAGTGTAGATAAATCCTTTCCCATGCACTATGTTCAATAGAATAAGACTGTTGTGTGGTGGTTTGGTTTTTTTTTTTTTTTTTTTAAATAGATGTGCTCTATATATACATCTATGGCCTGTTTTCCTTTGTTTTTTTAATTTGTTGGTTGGTTGGTTTGGTTTGGTTTCATTCTATGCTGTCATTGCTTTTGCCGCATATGTTACAAAAAACTGCTAACTTTCAAAGTTCCATTTGTTCCGCTCACAGGCTTCTTTTTGTCAGCTGCTGATGGTTCACTCTGTTTTACTGAATCAAATCTTGAGTCGATGCCTATCTCATGGTCTTATTCTTCACCTCTGTCGTGCTACGGCTACTAAGCCTTTTCTATGTCTCTGTGAAGTTAAGTGAATTGTTTGAGCTCACAATAATTTCCTGATACCATGTACCATAGTCAGAAATCACTTTTTAAACTCTTACTGCAGTCTGTTGGTTTTTGAATCTAAAAAGGCCTTAGTAATCAGTATTTCCTTTATAAAAGATTAGGGATTCATTTGAATTCTTACTGCATTTCAACAACAATCTCGATTTCTTACTCAAAACCATTGAGATCCTCATTACTTCACTTTAACATAGTTAAATAGTTCTTTGGATAGGGACAAAATTTCCAAGACAAAACATGCTGTGTGATGTGGGTTTGTTCACCATGTATATGCTGAGCATGTTTTTGAACTCCTGCAAAAAGTGATCTATTATCTGTTTTGCTCTAGAAAATGTAACTAAAAAATTGTCAGTAATGAAATATTTCATGTCTTCATTTTTTATTTGTATTGCATTTCTTTCTCTCTTTACAAATGCATAAGTGAAATTAAATAATGTTAAAATATTTAATCAACTGAAAAGAAATTTAGTGATTTGCTGGGCAAAAAGCTGGGACAAACACACTATAAAATTATTTTTACTTTGGTTTTACCTGCTATAATGCAGTTGTTGAGAAAAATTAAAGATTAGTGATTGTCCTTTAACAACATAAAACTTAATTTTTTATAGGTGTATCTCTGTCAAATGCTATGGTTAATGCTGGGCTGACAACATTTAAAAAAATAGAAGACACAAATGCAAGGGAACTTGAACTGGTAATTTATTATTTTGTACACAGTTAAATATGATAAGGAAAATATTAATACTGTTACCAGTAAAGGTGGTATGGTTAATATGTATCTGTTATGTCAGATATACCACACTGAGTGGTTCAAGTGGTTTATTCATTTATACTAGTGAATTTTAAAAATATATATGTGGCTACTGCTATTAGTCCTTGAAAATGTGTATCATGTTTTGTTCTAGCAAATTTAATATAGATGATTTCACAGATTTGGCTGGTTTTGGAAAGCAGCTACTTAAAATATTTAGATTTTCATCATTAAAATGGTTTGAAACAAAGGACAATATGCATTTCCCTTCTAGGAGCGTTAGGAAAAATATCAAAGGGAGTATGTATGCACAGTTCCTCTTAATGATGAGAAACCTGAATGATCCCCTATTGCTAGTTTTAGCTAAAGACAGAATAAAATTCTTCTGAATCACCTCAAAAGCACTTCCTATTTTAGGGAAGTTAGATTTTTACCCCAGGACAAGTTCTTTGGGTCTTGGCTTCTTTTCTAAACAAACATTTTTTTCTGGTGTTCTGGAAGATACAATGGATTTCTAGAAGAAATGGATCTTACTTGGGTATTTTGAGGGTTTTTTGGGGTTTTGGGTTTTTGTTTTGTTTTGTTTTGGGTTTTTTTGTTTATTTGTTTGGTTTTGTTTTCAATTTCCCTGTCATTTGTTTTGTTTTGACTAAAGCTAGGGCAACATAGAAAAGTCATCTCATATAAAACCTGAGTACTCAGGTTTTGAGGTCATTGGCTAGTTCATTGGCCATTACCTGAACAGAAGTGGTAACAACATGTGAAAAATATTGGAATTTTCTTTTGGTTATGTTTCTGTTCTGGGTGTCACTGACATTAGAGAACCAGGAGCTATAAGGGCTTTTGTAGGCAGCATAATTACTCTGGTGACTTTGATTCATTTGATTTACATTTCTGTTGGCAACTCTGATCAGCTAAATGTATTGGAAATGAAATTAAATCTTTGCAGATTTTAAACAGACATCCTCCTTTTGGTAACCAGATAAAAGAATCTGTTTTGCACCTTCCAAAATATGAACTTGACATTGAACAGGTAAATGTTTTTCTATTTATTTTATGTTTTGATGGTGATATCCTTAAATGAAAAAGCAAATACTGACTGAAAAAAAATTTAATCCTTCTCTAGTAGAAGATTACACAATATTGTGGCCTTCTTCCACCTTAACATATATAATCAAACTCTTTAACATCAAAGGAGAACCTTGGAATAGACATTCCCTATAATACAGTGGCCTCTCTCTCTCTCCTTAACAGCATTTTATGTTATAGATACAAACCACTATATTCCACGTTCTAGCATTTTTTGTGAGTCTGAGAGGTCTCCTCTATCTTCATTATAAACAAACCCTAGAGATGGAAAAACATCCATATAAAACTTACTGAAAAAGCATTATCTTGTGTTTATTTTCTGCATCACATTTAAGATTATAGAGAAATAATAATTCACTACATTAACCCACCCTGTGCCTTTTTGAAAGAAGGGTCCCTTTTAGATTAAATTAAATTTAAAT
>JANHGN010013363.1:0-10530 GCA_024605025.1 Megaceryle maxima
TTTTTTAAATTTTATTTTTTAATTATTCTAACTCTCTACCAGTCCTACACACTTAATCTTACGTGTTTTAGAGGCAGGTAAGTACAAGTCAGTGCATTTCTGGATGTTGGTATTAAGTGTGAATAACTCTTTATCTGAAGTCAATACAACCAAGAATTTCTGTTTCACTTAATTTTATAACTCTAATGATTGTGTGGACTTTTAGTACTGCAGCATACCAGAAGATCTCTTCAATGACTATAGGCAAAGATAAGGTTATCTTTGTACTTTCCTTATGTAGAAACAGCCTTAAGAAAGAGGCTTGTTGAGCACAATTACTTTACTGTAGTTACAGAGTTACATAGTGGTATACCTGTGTATGTAATAATTCAGTAATAGGACTACATGTGTGTGATATAAGCATCATCAAAAGAAGTTTCCACAGTAAGTCCTCACCCTTAGACTTCTCTGGTCCTTTTGCAGAAACTTAAAACTCTTAAAATATCTGCATTCTTAAATGAAGTAGAGCAATAGTTGCAGAAATCTTGAAGACTACCCAGAAATTTCTTTCTTTTTTTCTTATGTTTGCTCATGGAATCATAGAATCATTTAGGTTGGAAAGGACCCTTAAGATCATCAAGTCCAACTCTTAACCTAGCACTCCACCACTAAACAATGTCCCTAAGCAACATGTCTACTTGTCTTTTAGATACCTTTGGGGATGATGACCCAAAGCACCTTATCTCACTTGTGTGCATATGGCATGAGTAGTGAGATAAGCTCTGTTAATTTAGTGTAATATTAATAAACAATGATGAGTAAGAAGTACTGAAGTTAGCTGATACAGCAGCAAAAGTTCATGAAGTTACCTTCTACATATGTAGCTTGTTAAATGTTAAGTAAAAGTATATTAGGATTCAAAACTGTCCAAGAAAAGTCTGAGATATGAAATTATATTTTAAAATGAAGTTAAACTTTAGTACTTACAAAGAAAAGTCAGAAAAACATGCATAATTTTCTAAAATATTTTTTCTTTCAAATTATATAATCCCTGAGGTAGAATAAATACAGCATTGTTTTGTAATTACCTTTGTAAATTATATTATGGATATTTTCAAAATGTTTGCATAAAAATAACATTACTTTGATTAATTAATGTTCTATATGTATGTGAAAGTGTATATAAGCATGATAGAGTTATATATAGATCCTGTGTGAAAAAAAGTGCTACTAAAAATAAAATTGTTGTTATTTCATTTATGTTGCTGAGAATAGATTTGAAAATCCTACACTCAGCAGATGCTAGTGGGTTTTACAGAAAAGCCTATAAACATTATACTGATATGAAGTGTGTTCTCCAGTTGTGAAAGCAAGTTAATGCATGACATTTTAATGACTTTTTTTTTTTTGTTATTTTTTTCTTCTTTCATGGAAATGGACACCTTAAAAATGTTACAGATTGTAACTTTATTTCCCATATATTAAAATTTAAATAATGCAGGAATATCACTAGAATAAGGTTTAAAATAAGGTTTTTTGTTTTATGAAAAAAAGCAATGTCAATATGATACATCAAATGCTGTTCCATAAGAGTTATGACAGAGGCTTAGCTTGCAAACCATTTTGCCAAACTCTTGGGCTTCATAATACTACTTGTGCTATAGAAGTACTTTGAATGCTTTGATAAAGGAATATTGCAATAACAGACTTGTGATCAATGGACCCTTAAGCTGTGGAAGGATAATCACAGAATTATAGAATCATTTAGGTTCGAAGAGACCTTTAAGATCATCAAGTCCAACTTTTAACCCAGTACTGCCAAGTCTACCACCAAACCATGTCCTCAAGTGCCACATCTACACATCTTTTAAATACCTTCAAGGATAGTGAATCTATCACTTCCCTTGGCAGCCAGTTCCAGGGATTTACAACACTGCTTGTTACTTTGAAGAAGACACTGACACCCACCTCACTGCAAACTCCTTTCAGGTAGTTGTAGAGAGCAGTAAGTTTGCCCCTAAGCCTTCTTTTCTCCAGGCTAAACAACCCCAGTTCCCTCAGACGCTCCTAATAAAACTTGTGCTCTAGACCCTTCACCATATTCGTTGTCCTTCTTTGGACATGCTCCAGCACTTCAATGAACTTTCAGGAGTGAGAGGCCCAGAACTGAACACAGTACTCAAGGTGCAGTTTCACGAGTGCCAAATATAGGAGCACAATCTCTTCCCTAGTCCTGCTGGCCACTCTACTTTTTTTACAAGCCAGGATGCTGTTGGCCTTCTTGGACAGCTGGGCACACTGCTGGCTCATGTTCAGATGGCTGTTGATCAGAAACCCCAGGTCCTTTTCCACCAAAGAGCTTTCCAGACACTCTTCCCCAAGCCTGTAGTGTTGCAGGGGGTTGTTGTGATGAAAGTGCAGGATCCAGCACTTGGCCTTCTTGAACCTCATACCACTGGCCTCATCCCATCAATCCAACCTGTCCAGATCCCTCTGTAGAGCCTTTCTACCTTCAAGCAGATCAACACACCTGCCCAACATGCTGTCATCTCCACACTTACTGAGGGTGCCCTCAGCCTCCTCATCCAGAATTTTCATAAAGATATTAAAGAGAACAGGCCCCAGTACTGAACCCTGGGGAACACCACTTGTGACCAACTGCCAACTGGATTTAACTCCCTTTTCCTCTTTGGTCCCAGCCTGGCTTTTTACCCAGCAAAGAGTACACCTGTTCTAGCCAGGAGCAGACAGTTTCTCCAGGAGAATATTGTGGGAAATGGTGTCAAAAGTTTTACTGAAATCCAGATAACATTCACAGCCTTTCCTTCATCCACTACGTGGGTCACCTCATCATAGAAGGAAATCAGGTTAGTCAAGCAGTATCTGCCTCTCATAAACCCATGTTGACTGTGCCTGGTAGCATAGTTGTCCTGTATGTGCCTCATGACGGTACTCTATAACCTTCCCTGGCACTGAAGTCAAACTGACAGTCCTGTAGTTCCCCAAATCTGCCTTCTAGCCCTTCTCTATTATGGATGTCACATTTACTAACTTACAGTCATCTGGAACCTCCCTGGTTAGCCAGGACTGCTGATAAATGATGGGAAGTGGTTTACTGAGCACTTACAGCAGCTCCCTCAGTACCCATGGGTGGATCCTATCTTACCCCATAGATTTATGTGTCTCAAAGTGGTATAATAGGTCACTGACAAGTTCCCCTTTGATTATGGGAGTTTTGTTATTTCTTTCTACTGACATTCTACCTTACTTGTGAAAACTCTACCAGGAAAAAGTACATCTCTGGGAGAAACATTAGAGGTGTTAGAGATGTCATTCAACACAGCTGTTCTGGCTTATTCTGATGTTTGTTTCATTAATGGAAAACAAACACGTCTGGACACTTTTGGAGCATCTTGGTTGCTAATCCAAACAGAAGCAAAGATAGAATATGCATCAAAGAATGCATTAATATTTTTACACATGTGAAATGGCTTTATTTGTCAGTATTGTAATTTTTAAAGTATATAATGGGGTTCTTCCTATTATGGGCAGTAGGAAGTAGGTTTTTTTGGTTTTTTTTTTTTTTTTTTCTATGATATATTGTTTTCTCATGTTCTTTCTTTATGTCCTGGATTTCCTTTGTGTTATTCAGTAGAAAAGCAAAACCTTCAAATGAAGAAATATCAGTCTTGCCCTTTCATAGAAAATCAATATCCTTTGTGGTTTCTTCTTCAACTTACTTAGACTTTGTCAAATGTGTAATATGCCCCAGAAAGCCCTTCTGGTGTTCATCAATTATTGTTTTACTGCAAGCACAATAAAAAATTAAAATATGCTTTTATTTGACAAATGAAAAATGAGAACTTGGACACTTTATTTTAGTGCACTTAAAATGTGAATGCTTGAGGGGTTTTATCAGTGTTTCTGGGATTATTGCTTTTTTCTTTTTTTTTTTTTTTTTTTCCCAAGGGAAACATACAATAGCACAAATCTGTCTATTTAAAGGTAAAGAAGTGGAGCTGCTTTCTCCACTAGGTAAAATCACATCTAGTACAAATGCTTGTTCACGCAGCATTTTAAATACTAGTAACATTCTAAACAAAAATATACTAGTAACAACCGAAGATAGGAATACCGCTTCAGTTAACTTGTTAACCACCAGTTAGGTTCATTGTGTTAAATACTCAGTTTCAGAGATGATTTTTTTTTTTTTAATCATATTTCTAGTACACACAGGCAAGTTTAAGACAGGATACTTGAATGGTAGTTTAAAAAATTACTCAAAACAAGGCTCTGCCTTGAGCCTAAGGTGCATGCTTGGTAATGTAGCAATTTGGATTTAGTAACAAAAAGTCAAGAGATTACTGATGTTGTGCATACTTGGGACTGTGAAGGAACAGGTTTATTTGATGAGAAGAAAAATATGAAATTTTAACTTCATGATTTCATGTACATTTTCTAGACATATAAACTTGAAGATAACTCCTATTTTTTAAAGTCAAGTCAATATTAGTAGGCAGAGCTTGGAGGATTGGGAAGATCTACAAACATGAGTCTCTTAGATCTCTGCCCAGACTCTAACAACTTCATGTTTAGTTGCAGCATGTTTAGTCTACATAGGCATTTAATTCTTCTTTAAGGTTAATGAAAATACTTTATACTAATTGATGTTGAAAAATTTTGCCATAGGACCAGTTTTACAATAAAGAAAGTAGTAAAGTTTTCCAAATTGAGGTATATATGCTACTGTGACACCTACTAGAAGGGTGTTGTCTGCAGGCTGAGGTCACCTTTTACCTCTGCTCAGCACTGGTGAGAGACATCTGGACTGCTGCATCCAATTCTTAACTTGACAATGCAAGAGAAATATGAACAGACTGGAACACCTTATATACGAGGACAGACATGAGACTGACTCTCCATCCCAGAGAAAAGATATTTCAGGGGAATATAGTGTTGATGGCAGTTGTAAAGAAGACAGAGATAAGTTCTCCTTGCAGGCGGCCAGTGATGAGATAAAAGACAAAAGGCCAAAACTGAAATATAGAAAATTCCACTTAAACATAAATAGAAACTTCTATATGAGTGTGGCCAAACACTGGAACATATTGTCCCAAGAAGCTGAGGAGTTTCCATACCAAATGGACATAGTCTTGGGAAACCTGCTGTAGCTGACCCTACTTGAGCAAAAAGATGATGATCTAGATGATTTAGATGATCTCCAGAGATGCTGTCTGACCTCAATTATTCTGTGATTCCCCTTCCCACTTGTAGGACATACCCTCTGAAGTGTTGCTTCATTTATGCTCATCTGGGCTGTTTGGAAAAACAGCTCATTCAGTTCTTGTGAACATGTCAAAAACTCTAGTTTCAACATCTTACAGAAATGCTATGGTAGTGGTGGTAGTTTGGGGCTATAATGTGTGTTTGTTTAAATATTTTTCATGATAATATATGAAATAATCGCTAGTGACTTTTTGGAAGAAAAGTAAACTAAACCAGCTTAAAATTATGATGCAATACACTGAAATTTACCCTGTACACGAAAAGTGATGATGAGTGTTTGTATTCTTATAGATCTATTCACGCAGGAGGCTGCAGAATAAAGTTCCAGTGCAAATTCTGTAAAATTTTAAGGTGATATGCTGGAAAGTTTTCAATTTGTGCTTTGGATTCCTGTGTGGCTTGGACAAAATGGCTGAAGAATCTCTGTCAAATACAATTTTATCTTACATATAAGTAATCAAGTTACAACAAAGCTTAATTTGTAGGTGTAGACTAATGTCTTTATTTGGTAAAATTGATTAGGAAATGTCTGTCTTTGGTAAAAGAGATTAGGACCATTATTTCAAAGACAAGATTTTTTTTTGTTTTGTTTTGTTTTGTTTTGTTTTGTTTTCATTTTGGCACTTGACAATATTTTTTTCTTTTAATCAGCAAGAGAAAATACCTATTAAAATTTATGATCACCAAGTGGACAGCCTAGACAGTTCATGTTTGGATAATTTTATTTGGGCAGTGTTTCCTCAAAGTGACATTTATGGTCATCAGCTCTTAGATTCCATTTCCAAGCCTAACTGAGAGGGTCAGTAATTGGTGTACATGCTGCTATATAGTAGTTTGTGAAGTAGAGCTGGCTAAAAACAGCATTACAGTTTCCAGAAATTTTCTTTAAAAAAAAGAAATATTTTTTTCTGAATCAGCCCAAAATGAACATACCAAAAATTAAAAAATTAAAAATTAAAATTTCCTGTGATTTGGAAGCTTCCCAAACTTTGCAGCTGCTCAGTGAAATGAGATCTGAGCTGGGATACTGGCAAGAATGCAAAACTTGTCAAACTGCATTCAGTGATTGTAAGGTGCACAGTGTTGACTCCCTTCTCATAATTGCCACATGTATTTCGAGCATGGTACTTTGGCCTTTCTCCTTTTCCATGATTTCACATGCCAGACAGTTAGTCAGTGGCTTGTTAGTCTGATAACCAGCTGCTCCTTGCACATGGATCAAGGGATGGACGACAAATCAGGGCTCTGCACAACAGCTCAGGCAGGGCTTTTGAGGAAAGGGTTTATGCTGAAAAGACCCCTTAGAAGATATACTATTTGGCTACTGTGCATGTGTATCTTAAAACCTCTCTTAACATGTAACCATCCTTAGGCATATCAAGGACAAGGGGGTCAATAGGAGCAGTCACCATGGTTTTGCCAAGGGGAGGTCATATTTGACCAACCTGATAGACTTTTATGAGGACATAACCAGGTGGATAGATGATGGTAGTGCAGTGGATGTGGTTTATCTTGATTTCAGTAAGGCGTTTGACACTGCATCCCACAGCATCCTTCTGTCTAAACCAAGGCAGTGTGGTCTGGATGATCAGGTAGTGACGTGGATTGGGAACTGGGTGTAGGAAAGAAGTCAGAGAGTTGTGGTCAGTGGGATAGAGTCTAGTTGGAGGCCTGTAGCTGGTGGGGACCCGCAGGGGTTGATGCTGGGACCAGTTCTGTTCAACATATTCATCAATGACCTGAATGAGGGCACAGAATGCACTGTCAGCAAGTTTGCTGATGACACCAAACTGGATGGACTGGCTGACACACCAGCAGGCTGTGCTGCCATTCAGCAAGACTTGGACAGGCTGGAGGGTTGGGCCAGAAGGAATGTAATAAAATTCAACAAGGGCAAGTGTAGAGTCTTGTATCTTGGAAAGAACAACCCCAGGTATCAGTACAGGTTGGGGACTGATCTGTTGGAAGGCAGCAAAGGGGAAAAGCATCTGGGTGTCCCAGCTGATGGGAGTCTGACCATGAGCCAGCAATGTGCTCTTGTGGCCAAGAGGGCCAATGCCATTCTGGGGTATATTAAAAGGGGTGTGTCTAGTAGGTCTAGAATGGTTCGCCTGCCCCTCTACTCTGCCCTGGTAAGCCTGCATTTGGAGTATTGTGTCCGGTTCTGGCGCCCCCAGTTCAAGAGGGACATAGAATTGCTTGAGAGAATCCAGAGCAGAGCCACAAATTTGATTAAGGGAGTGGAGCATCTCTCTTCTGAGGAAAGACTGAGGGAGCTGGGGCTCTTTAGCTTGGAGAAAAGGAGCCTGAGGGGTGATCTCATGAATGCTTGTAAATACACAAAGGGTGAGTGCCAGGGATAGTTCCATGTAAACATGAGGAGGAATTTTTTCACTGTGAGGGTGACAGAGCACTGGAACAGTCTGCGCAGGGGGGTTGTGGAGTCTCCCTCTCTGAAGATGTTTCAAAACCTGCCTGGACACATTCCTGTGTGAACTGCTATAGGTGATCCTGCTCTGGTAGGGGGGTTGGACTGGATGATTTTTCGAGGTCTCTTCAGGCCCCTGACATTCTGTGATTCTGTGAATGACACATGAGTCTCCAGTAATGCTACATCAACTGGTACTCTAATATCTCTCCCAGAACATTCCTTGATACAGTACATCCTCATGAGTTGAGGAAAGTGAAATTTAATCTGCTGAAAACAGACATTTAGCTGAGAATGTCAGGGAGTTCCCAATTTTGAGTTATTCTCATTTTACAGACTAAACTTCGAACCTTGAACTGAGTGTGGGGATATTTTCTGGGGCTGAAGTATTCTCACTGTAATATGACAGGCAATAAATGAATTATTATTTTCTGAGAAAGAATAACTTTATGACCAATTTTGTTTCCTTATAAAATGTATGAACATCTGCACTACTGAAATTTAAACAGATTCAAAGGAAGAAGCAGCTAATAGCAGGAGTGCCACAAATAGAAAGTAGCCAATCTCCTTCCAGAGGAAGAATCAATACTGTTCAGGGTTTTTGGAATCAGGGAGAAAGGACAAGAAGTGTCCATAAGATAGCACAATTGCATATTTGTAATATGTACACATCTTGATCATCCCATTGAAGTTAATTATATTATATTATATTATGGTTATTTTACTGAAAAAGTATATAGGAAGCCATTTAAAAAATGTATTTATATCAAGATAAGATGTTGGCTAGGGGAACTAGAGTCTAGGAACTATGAACCACAAAACTAGAACCATGACCTAAAAACCAGATTGGATTTATCAAAATTTTAAAAATGGAGGAGAAAACAAGCCTGGCTTCATGGGAAAAGAAGAACACAGTGAAGCACATCATATAGCCTAGGGTAGTTCTGATGGGGTGATGTGAATGAAGGGAAAAGAACATTAAGCTTGATACAAAGGGTAGAGAGGAAGCAGAGGAGGAGATAAAGGAAAGAGAGAATAATGGATGTAAGCTGGAGCACAGGGAGGTTCCACCTTAACATGAGGAAGAACTTTACTGTAAGGGTCACAGAGGACTGGAATGGGCTCCCCAGAGAGGTTGTGGAGTCTCCTCTGGAGATTTTAAAAACCTGCCTGGATCCATCCCTTTGTGACCTTTGTTAGATTATATGATCCTGCTCTGGCAGGGGTGTTGGACTCGAAGATCTCCAAGGTCCCTTCCAACCCCTGACATCCTGTGATCCTGTGATCCTGTGAATGGCATCAAAGCACATTCATTCATTCTGTTAAATCTTGCTTTACAGAATTACTGAAAGTTACAGAGCTGAAAAAGACAAAGAAGTTAAACAGCTAATTGAAACGTACAGTAATGTTAAGATTCACATATTTAATTTCTGAATTTCTCAATTAATTATACTTTTGTCTTGTATCATACACATTTTTAATGCATCAGCTATTCAACCTTTATTGATATATCTACCATGAACTTTTTTGTTGTGATATCATATTTAAAAAAAGATATGCAATAACTTTTTTGCAATAACTGCAAGTCCCATTTCTGGTATGTCAGATTTAAACTTTTGCCTTTCAAAATTCAGCATTTCACCTTTAATTTTCTAAATGCTTCTGTAATTGTCCATTCATCACAGTCTTTAAATAAAACTTTGAGTGAATAGACTGACACAATAAGTATACTTAAATATTACTTTTTTCTTTCTTATCAGGTGTGGCATATATGTCACTAAATATGGTTAAAATTCATAAATATTGTTGCAGAATATTATTAGAGCAAACTCTAAGGTTTTGGTTTTTGGTTGTTTTTTTGGGGGGGGGTTTGGTGTTTTGGTTTTGGTTTTGGTTTTTTTTTGGTGTGTGCAAATCTGGGATACACCATGGTGCTCTTAAATAGCACAGGGACAAAATGCATAACTGAAGAAATCAGTAGTCTTGTCCTGTTGTACAGCTATCTGTCCTGAACACATGTTTCTAACAGGAAATACTTTTTCTCTGGTCTAAAATATTCTATTAACTTCTGAACACTTGCTTCAAAAATCCCTATCATTCCCTGTTTTTTCTGAAGTTGCAAAAAATATCTATGAAGTCAGGCCCCCTAGAGAGCAACAACAAGGCATCTGAGAGGCATTCATAATTTCTGTGTCAGTTGTAAACAATTTTAAAGTGTCAGACTTGCAGCTCAGATCAGTCCAACTGATACTGGATGTACAGAATTGTTAAATATATATGAGATAGACTTTCAAAATTATTTCTGTATCATATAAAGCTGATAATATGTTTATATAATTAGAAATAAGATTTTGGCATTGCCATTTGAAGGTTTACAATGTAGAACAATTCCAGTCGTTACAGATTATAAATATAAATATAAGACCCTTGTTTAACTTGCAATTTTTAGTTTTATCCCCATGTCTTTATAGCTTCCAGCTTAATCATAAAAATAAGAAGAGTTCCTGAATTTTGATTGTATCTTTGATCCTTGTTTACTGTTTTGATCTTGTACAAGTCATCAGTCTTCAGGTTGAAGGTACACTGAAAATTGATAGAGCCCTCTCACTTGCAGTTCCTGTAGACTTCACTTCTGAAATTATCATGACATAG
This sequence comes from Megaceryle maxima, assembly GCA_024605025.1. NCBI lineage: Eukaryota > Metazoa > Chordata > Aves > Coraciiformes > Cerylidae > Megaceryle > Megaceryle maxima. Next base: position 10,346 of record JANHGN010013363.1, read on the forward strand.
GCAATTTATCATCACAGTATTTTCTGTATAACTGCATTTAATCAGTACTTAACTTTGTCTTTGGTATATATAATTAGCTACTAAATACAGTTTAATACAGTTTTTAAAAAAAACCAAAACAACAACCAGTCCCCAAAATTAAAAACACAGCAAAAAACTGAACAAGAATTCATGGCATTTATCCT